>JNEM01006150.1:0-24083 GCA_000697335.1 Conidiobolus incongruus B7586 | reverse complement strand
ATAAAATATAATTTAACTTATGTTTTTTAATATTATAATTATACTTTAGCTTAATTTTTTAATTTTTTAATTTTTTAATTTTATTTTAATAAAATATATTATTTTTTAATATATAAAATAATAGTTTTTTCTTTTATTTAAATTTTTTTTATATTTTTGAAATATGCTTTTATATAACCTAGTTAGTAAAGTCTAAATACTAACTAAGTTTTTAAAGATATTTGTTTTTTTAGATAAAAAGATAAAATTTATATATAATTATAAAATATTGGCAAGTTGGAATAACTAAGCTTTTAAAATTCTTAATTATATTTTAAAATTAATTTTTTAATAGAAAGTTTATATATTAATTATTATAATAAATATTATATATATATAATAAGTTAAAGATATATATCTTGAGGTTTTCAATTTATATAATAATTTTCAAATTATTAGATTATTTAAATTCTTTTTAAAGTTAATTATAATAAGGGTAATAAGGAACTCTTTTATTTTTTTATATTTGGTATAAAAAAATAAAATTAATAAAGTGATTTTGATATATATTATATATTTTTTAGTTTAAAAAGAGGAATACTTGATTATTAATTATTTTAAAAGACTTTTGAGTTAATTATATGAAAACATCATTGAGTTTTCTCTTTAAGACATATTTAAACATATTGTTAATATTTTTTGAAAAAAAAAACCAGGAAAATCAGGAATTAAAATAGATTTGAGTTGGTTTAATATATTTAATTTTATAAAAAAAATATTCAAAACTAATTTTTTTAAAATATAATAAAATTAAATTAATTAAACATTTTTAATATTTATTATTTAAATTTGATAATAATTATTTGATATCAATAAATAAAAAGGACTTTAAATATTATATTTTAAAAATTGATATAAAAATAAACTAATTATGTATTAATATTCTTATAAATTAAATATAATTTAATATTAAATAATTAATATTCAATTAGTATTTAATGTTATTTTATAGTCATAATATAATAGTTGATTTTTTATAATAATTAGTTTTAAATTTAAAATTATTTAATCCTTGGGCTTGAAAAAACATTATTAATTACTTTTCTTAATTAAGGAACAAATTTGAATTATTTCACTAATATTTTCATTTTTTAAAATTAATAAATAAGAGGAATTAATATGTATTATTTTTTCTATATTGAATATTACATCATAATTACAAACACCTCAATTCTAGTGTTTCAAATATTTTCAAATTAAATTCATATAAATATAGGGTAATAATTATTATAATTTTTTGAAATTTAATCAATCGTTTTTAGAAAATAATTATGATGTAATAACCAATTATTAGTAAACAAAAAAGAATCTATCATTAATAAATTTTTAAATTAACTCAACACCAAATAAAAAACGTAAAGCTAATTTTCAAATTTCTATTATTCATTTATCTAAATAAACTAAATTAACCAATTAGAATGTGTACCATCCTTTATTTGGTCTATCTTACTTATTCAAAGTCATGATTACCAAATCCCTCACGGATGATCAAATTATTAACAAATGAAATCATCGAATATATATCAAGTTAATTCATCATAAAATTATTATCTTTCACTTTTTGTTAATTTTAGTTCACTATGAATTTGATTATTTTACCACTGTGGTTATCTGCAATTTTACCACTTGCACTAGGAAATCTAATAGGATTTTTATCTAATAAAGGAGTTCATACCTGGTACAAAAGTCTGAGTAAGCCAAGGTTCACCCCTCCAGACTGGCTCTTCCCAGTCGCTTGGACTGCTTGGTATCTGATGATGGGAATTGCATACTACCTCGTGCAGCAGGAATACATCAAATTGACCGATCCGTACCGAATCAACTTTGGCCAGTGGGGAATTATCATGTACTGGATCCAACTCATCATTAATTTCAGTTGGAGTCCTGTATTCTTCTATCTTGCAATGCCAATCAAAGCTTTGTACATTATCTTGTTATTGGATATTACATCCATTTTAACATGTATACTATTCTTTCAATTAAGCTCAATAGCTGGAGTTCTCTTAATTCCATATATTTGTTGGATTTGTCTAGCTACTTGTATTAATTACTCGATGATTAGATTGAATGAAGTGAGGAATGATAAATTTGTATTAGCTTCAGAGAATGAACCATTAATAAGATAATTCAACTTTTTAATAAAGAATTATTACTATATTATAAAAATAATTTATATTTAATATAATAATTTATAAAATTATTATTAAAATTATAATTAATTATTTAATTTTAATAAACGTATAATATTTAAAAATTTTAATAAATAATATATATTGTTTTAAGTTTTATTTAAAAAAATTTATAATTAAGAAATTTAAAATATTTTGAATATTATAAGAGCAGTATATGAAATATGAAATTAATACCAAATTCTTAATAAATATGTCTGATTATTGAAATATATCTGATTGATGTAGTATATTAATAATGGGCTTAATTAGTATATTTAGACAGTTGTCTTAATCCAGCAATAATATAGCTCATAAGTATTTGAAATGCTCCATAAAGTTTATTATATTTAATAACAAGTGTTGATCAAGATTATTAATTTATTCAAATTCAAATATATTATTATAATTCGATTTTAAAGATCGATATCATCCTATAATTTATCCAACATATTAATAATTTATTATTTAATATTTATTTTATTTTATTTTAATATATAAAAATTTTAAAATAAAAAGTAGAATATTCTATTATTTTTCATCTCAAATTTATTTAATTTCGATTTTAATACTTTAAAATTAACTAAAAATAAATTAAAATTTAAAATCGATCAAAATAATTAAAAATTTTCAATATTTAATTTTACATTATCGATCGAGATTATAAAAATGACGATGAATTATTTGAATTACGATCCGTGGATTAAATTTAATTTGTATTAGATGTATTAGTTATCACAGTATATAAACTGAGTTAATATCTCAGTTGAAGCATTAATATTTTTGAAATTTAAGAATTTACAATGAGTATCATTACAAAAATCAGTAATCATTTTAGTTACTACATCCAACTAACCATCAATAATAAATTCCCAGTCCTACCCTTCTGGGTATCAATGCTAATTCCACTTGCACTTGGATTCCTTTCCAGCCTGGGGAATAGTACTGCTTTGGAAACATGGTATATTTCAGCGAACAAATCACCATTAAATCCCCCAAACTGGGTATTCCCACTATGCTGGTCCCTTTGGTATATGATGATGGGATTAGCATACTATCTAGTGCAAAGGAGATATGTGCATAATGGAAGATTAGAAAAGCCTCGAAACAAAACACTAATTGGATGTGCTATGCTCTTGTACTGGGTCCAACTAATTATCAATATTGCATGGAGTCCCGTATTCTTTGCAGCAGGTAGGGTGGATATTGGATTTGTCATTATTATCATATTGGACTGCTTAGTTGGAATAACTTTGATACTGTTCTTAATAGTAGATTGGAGAGCTGGTGTTTTGTTGATTCCCTATATGGTTTGGATTTGTATTGCATCTCAGCTGAATTGGTATATTTGGATGAATAACAAAATCGAGAATGGTAAAGTTGTAGGCCCTCTCTGAGTGAGGTAATTGTACTTTAAATCAGTTTCCATTTAATCTATATTATATTAATACAATTCAATTCAATTCAAATAATATTTATTTTCTTTTGAATAAATTATTAATTTATTATCATCTATAACAATTTATACTCCAAATATATTAATTTATTTATTATTTATTGATTCACTCTTTTTCGCTATTCCAAAATATCTTATACAATTTCAAAATTAAAAAACCGCAATTTTGAAAAATTTACATAATTGTTCCCTTTATTGTTAAGCTAAGATTTTAATATTCAAGACAATATCTTTGAAATTTTATTATTGTACTCATCAAATTTTGAATTTTTATAAATTAGTTAAACAAAATCAAATATGAACATTAAATTAAACAATATAACAATTTTAAATAATTTGTTTTAATTTATATTAAATTATTTTAAATATAAATTATAAGAGAGTACATTTGAAAAATATTAAAATTATTTTTATTTCAAAATATATTATAATTTGGTAATAAACAGTTATTCAAACTTATTATAAAATTTTACTTAATTTTATTATTTAAAAGTGACTTTGAAAATATATTTATTAATTAATTATTATAATATAATTATTTTCAATATTTTATTTATTTATGTATTTTAATTATTAAGAAGTTTAGCTTTTTTTGCAAATATATTATAAATATAATTTATATTTAAATTGAAAATTTTATTTATGGGATAATTAATCTTTTATTATAATTAATTTTAAAAAATACAGGATTATAATAAAATATTATTATTAGGTTTATTTTTGGATTCAGTAACAAGTTAATTAATTACTTGGAAATAATAATTTTAATGATTATAGAAATCATATTGTTCCGAAATTGAAAATACAAATTTAATTAGATAGATCATAATGTTTAAATAGTTTTAATAATTTAATTAATCTAGCAATTCCTTAATCATTCCATGTTAATCAATGAAGAATCAGGTTTGTGCAATCCTTTTATTACAAATCGAAAATGAAAATGTTAGCAATTTATTGTGCAAATATTGTGATTTTGATCCGAAGTGAATATAGTGTAAAGTTTCAGATAATACAACTGTTATGAATTTAGTTAAATATAATAAGAACTAATAGCACCAATTTAAATATTGTAATTCTAATACGTTGTATAACCAAGTTTTCGGAGGTATAATATGTATATTTTTACTACCCAAATAGTTGATTTTATAATCAAAAATGCTTGAGAAACTATTAAAATATTAAGCGTTTATAATTAATGGTGAAACTTAGAATTTTTGTGAACTTATAATGATTTTTCCACTGGTAATTACACCATGTTTTGTATTTAAATTTACAATATATAAAATTGATTTAATTATATTTTTTTCGTTTATACTTTAACCAATTTTGTCAAGTTATAAACTTATTAAAGTTTCACAATATTTTATAAATTTCTTAATTGGAAACTTTGGAAAATGTTTCTTTCAATAAAAATAAAAAATATTAATAATTTTTTTAAATCAACATAATAAATATTATCAATTATAAATTTATAATAATTTAAAATTATATAATTTTTATATTAATATATTAAATGAGATATTTACATTCGAATAAGAAGTTCAATTGATTAAATTGAAAAAAACGGGAAATTTATAAAACTATATATAAATTAAAAAACAGTTACTCGGTCAAATAGTTATAACTTGAACTAGTATCATTACTAATCCTAGTAATTGAGTAATTTGTTTTATATTTTAGAATATCATAAATATTAAATTAATTAAATTTTAAAATTTTCTATAATTTTATGAATATTATTTCATGCATAATTAATATAAAATTAATTTGAATTATATTATTTGAGTGAATTTTATAAAATTTCAAATTGATTAATAATATTGCTATTATTATTAATTCTAAGTTAATATTTTAATTAAATTAAATAATTTTTTAATTTGAAGAAGTATTTTGAGAATTGCATAAAATAAATGATATACCTTAAAAATTTATTTTAGTAACTATTTTTCACTGATAGTTATTTATATTATAGATTCATCTAGTAGTGTTAGTAAATTTCAAAATAATACAATATTCATATCCCTATAAATTTATATTCATCACTTCATCAATATAATTATATTATTTTCAATGTAGATTAGGGGGTTCATTTTATTTTGCTACAAGATATATTTTAATATGATTTAAAAAATGTATTAATAAGGAAATTTTTAAAAGATCTCTAAATATATTTCAATTTCAAAATCATTATTATTAAATTATATTAAATTAGTAATAATTAATCACAATAAAGTTATAAACCCATTTTGATTTTTTGATTAATATCGGAACTCAAAATATAATTCATGATTTAGTAAAATATTAATATGCAGTACTTTTCCTGAATTATTGGGAATAGTAACAAATAATATTTAAAGATTACTATGATGAAATATACTATAACAATATTCAACTAATTAATATTACATAAAACATTTTATTACTTTATTTAATTGCAAAAATTAAACTTTTTAATCATCAGATTAAGTTATTTATCCACTCGGTTTTCTAAAAATAGCCAAATCGATTACAAAATATGCAATGTAATCAATTTATTATAATTAAAAAGTTTACACGAATTAATTATCCTAATATTTTTCGAAAATTAAAAATTGCATAAAAAATTATTTAAATTTATAAAAATATTAAATTAAAATTTTGCATTTAATTTAGTTTGTAATTTTGATTTTTAATTAATAAAAAAAAATAATTTTTTAAAATTTAATAATTTTTATTAATTAGACTAAAATTTATGTTTATTTATAATGAATTTCGATGATAATAAAATATAATAAATATTATAGTAATTAAATCAAATATAAATTGATTCTGTTTTTTTTATTTTATGAAATCATAATGAGGTGATTAAAATTTAAAAAATGTTTAGTGAACTCTTTGATCCTTTATTTTGGGACCATATTTTCTATCGTTCAATAAGTTGAATTAATTTAATATATTAATATTTCCAAAACTGTGAATTATCTATTAAAAAGAATAGAAAATTATTATAATAAATAAAGATATTATATAAAAATCTAAAATTAATATAACCGAATTATTTAAAATAATAATTAATTTATAAAATTTATTTAATTTTAATTATTATTATTATTTTTTTTTCCGATAATTAAAATTTTAAATTATTAATATTAAAAAATTTATTATTTTAAATAAATAAAAATTAATAATAAATAAATTTATTTTTTATAAAATTTGTATAATATAATTCAAATTAAGAATATAAAAACTCAAAATAGTTATAAACAGATAGACGGAAATGAACTCCGATCACTCTAAAGTATGGGGTAACACTTTGTTAATGAAGTGGATAATATCTTTAACGTGCTTTATCGCGTGCTAGTCTTTGCATTGATAATCTTTAATTATTTTAATACAGTTAATTAGTATTATAAATCACTGATTCTAATGTTGAGTGGCAAGCTGATCTTTTGTGCCTAATAATTATTATGTAATTTGAAATAATATATAATGAAATTAATAATAATTTAATTTATTCTAATATACGGATTATTAATTAATAATATTTTTTTTCTTCTCTCTCATTATTTTATTTAACTATTTTCTCATTATTTTCAAATAAATTTAAAATAAACTTAAAATAATATTAATTAAGAAATTTTATAAAAACTTATTTATATTGCATTTTTTTAAATATATAATTATTTGAAGAAAAAATATGTCCCTTTCATAATTTTTCAATATATGGATTAATCAATTTTCAAAATATAAATAATTTTGCATATTTTAAAATTTCAATTAATCAATCTGACTATAAATAACTCATAATTGATAAATTATGATGAAAAAAACTGTGGTTAAAAATCATATATTAATTTTAAATAAAATGCATATTGCCAAATTAAGGTAACCAAATTTTGCTGCGAAGATTAAATTAAATATTGTTTTTTTCTAAAAAAAATTATTTAAATGTATTATTTTGTAATATAAATGATAAAATTATTAAACTTATATAATAAAAAAGCCATCTTTTAAATTAAATAATAAAATGGAATAGATTTATTATTAAAAGTGCATCTTATATTCTATATTTTACTAAAATTAGTTAAGCATAAGATTACTAGTTGACGGTAATATATTACTAAATTTGTCAACTGCATAAATTAAGTATTATTGAATATTCATAGATAGACAAATGATACATTAATATTTATCACTTTTCAATTAATATATTCAAGAGAATACAGTTGTCAAAAATTTATCAATTCTAAAGGGATTTTAATATATCAATTAATACTTAATTGTTAATTCTATTTTTCTAAGTTTATTATTAATTTTCCTTAGTAATAACAGATTAATTAATCATTTATTGTAGAGATAAAATATAATTATACCATCTAAGGGGTTTTACTAGGTATTAATATTAAAATAGAATAAAAAGAAAAATTTTAATCTACTTTTTTAATATTGCAAAGCATTCCTAATTAAATTCATAAAATACACATGTAATATTAAAAAAACTGTGTACCAATTTTAACAATATGGAATAATACTAATAATAAAAAGAAAAAATATCGCCAACTATTAATTAAATAAAAATCAAAATAAACAAATATGAATATATTAATATGATAGATTTTGTAGCAGTTGGGCAATTAATAATTAAATATGAGGTTCTTAGGGCAAATAAATGACATCTTAAAGGTTTAAAAATAACTTAAATTATTTAATTTAATACAGTTTAACGGTTAATACTTGGAAAAATATCAGAAACCTTGGAAGGTACTCAATTTAGGTCATTCAATGTTACTAGCTATTATTTTAATTACTTGAAAATCGAATTTTCTAGTTTTCAACCTGTTTTGATCGATTTTTTTTAAATCTTAAAATAAATTTAACTAGTGAATTGGTGTGACGAATTCTTAAGTTTCGATTTTTAAACTAAATCTTAGAGCCCAGTTAGGAGCTTGCCTATTAAGGTATGGTTCAAAGCCAAATAGAGTTATCAATTATAATCCATCAAGGCATGATGGATAGACGATTTTAAGATACTTGCGCAATACGTTAGAAAATCAAGTGCATTCAATAGACTATTTCCATATTAATCCCCTACAATATTCACTCAAACATAACTATGAGAGCAAATTCAAGTGCATTAGTAATACAAAACTCAATCAATCAGGTATTTTGTTGAACTTTGAGCGGATGGTTCAGTTTAATTGGGTCGGCGTATTTCAATTATATCCATTTTGGTAAAAATTTATCTTATACCGAAATTTAACTTTTATTTATCAGATTTGCAATTTTTATGCATAAATTTAATCCATTTCAAGTTTTTTATTTGCATGTATGTTTAAATTTTTAAAAGATCCATTATTGAAAATTTGCAAAAAAAAGTTTTTTATAAATTGAAATTTTCCGGTAATTTTATTTCAAATCCGGAATTTCATTTTATTTAATTTGAAAAATTACAAAAAAAATTTATTTTTTGCATTATTAAAAAAATTTTTAATTTCAATTAAAGGTGAAATTTTTATTTTATTTTATTAAAATTATAATTCAATTTACCTATTAATATATTAAATAATTAATATTGCATATACTATTTTGGTTTTTTTATTGTTAATATTTATAAACTGGAATGTGTATTTGAGGTTATATATATTCAAATAATAATATTTTAATATCAGAATGTATTGAACTCAAAAATGATTTCAAATGCATATATTTAATTTTTTTCTGATTTTTGCTAAGAGCACTTGATGTATGAGTTGCAGAAATATAGAAACAACTTTTAAATAGAAATTAATATATATCAGTTGTTCAAATTAAATACAACTATTTTCAACTAAGTTATTTTCGTTTTTATTATTTCCTATACCTGTAATAAAAGAGTAAAATTCATCCGAATGTTTCATTGAATTTTGTTCCAATTAATTAAAACATCCTCACATTATTATAAATTTTTTTATTCGTCAATGATAGCCCAATATTTGCTAAATGTTTGAAAATAATAATTACGACTTTAAAATATCGAAACGGATAACTGAAACTTCCAAAAGTGAGGGTATTAAGCCTTGTAACAGTCCTTTGATTAGATACAAATTAAATCTAGATCTATTTTAGTAACACTTCCAGGCCCAATCCTTGAAAATATTCACTTTATTTCAAGGATGAGGCTAATACACCAACGTTAACAAAATTAAAAATGTTTATTTGAAATCATAAATGAAGAGAAACTAGTTATAATGGTACTTAAGGATAATTCAATTAATAAAAATTATCATCAAAATCATCCGAATTACTCAACAATGTTGCCATAAAACTTATCATTCACAATATTTTCAATTAAAAGTCTAGCCATTGAAGAACATATTATATCGGAATTTGCCCAAATAAACATAATGTTCTCTAATTAATAAATATTGTATATCAAAATCACTTATAATAATTCATTAACATCTCATTAAACCATATGGTAGGTAAAAATCAGAGTAATTTTCATACTGTGACAAATTTAAAAATTCGTCCGACTGTTCAATTTGAGGTGATTGAATAAATATATGATAAATCATGTTATAACGAACCCTTAAAATCATAATTCACAAGCTGTTTTTTCACTTAATTATCAATTTATCCAAACTTTGAGTATATTTTCAACTAATTTTAATAAAATTTGCTTTTAAAATCGGAAAAATTTATTAAATTACTCCCTTTTGAATCCGAAATTTGTTTTAAATATTCAATAAGTGATCAAATGATCAATGAATTTGAGTCCGTCGATAATACCTGTAAAGTTTCTCCCTAATTGGAAGGATGGATGCCTATCAACCAGTGACGAATTCAACAAAAGTTACAGAGTAACCAGTTGTTCAAGTTTCCAACCAATGAAATTACTATATATCAATAACGTCAGACTAATTTTAAACAGTTTACCGTAATTTTTTCTCACGTTCTATACACAATTTCTCTACAAATGGTTAAGTTGTCTCCGAACATCTTACAAATTATGTATAATCAAAATTCTTATGAATTTTCTCAAAAGCTTTTTGGTACCTTGGTAAATATATTACAATACTGTGAGTTACTGAAATAAATTATGATAAGCAAAAACAAAATATATGTATACAAATTAAATTATTGTAACTAGATTTTTTTATAGATTATTCTATTTATATTATGAACCAACATTACCATCATTTAGAAACATACATATTAATTTGAATTCCGGAAAAATATTGATTCAATTTTTTGGGTTTTTTCGCATGCATAGCTTATAGTTTAAAAAATTTCCTTTTTTTATATTTAACTTTGTCAAACAGTGTTTTTTTTAAAAATATTGATGTTAATCTATAATAATCATTTATGAATAATGGAAATGAGACTATTTTATAAAACTATCCATTATTAAGTATTTTTATAATTTTATATTGAGTCCGATTTGGACAATATATCTAAAAATATTCTAGTATTAATTTTTCAATTTGGCTCCTAGAATGGGAACATATAAGTACTTTTGTTAACTTCTCCACAATCAATTGTAAAAACAAATTCAAACATTCTACTTGTGATTAAATTCGGATAAAAAATAGCCGAAAATTTTTTTTAAAAATTGTGCATTGCAAAATTTACTAGCAAAATAATTAATATATAGACTAATGTTAAAAGCTTCTTCATAAATCTACATATTAAAATGTATTATGCAAATGCATATAGAATTTATCAGGTGATATAATCATATTTGATTAAATGTTAAAGTAATAATATTAAATAGTAAATCTAAACAAGAATTTAACAATATCAATCAAAAAATATTAATTAATTTTACCGTTTAAATTAAAAAATACTAAATATAATTTAATCAAGCTAATATCAACTATTATGATATTAATTTAACATCTAATATTTAACATTACTTTAAAAATTTAATGCATAACCATATAAAATTTACCTATTATAAATTATTTATTTTAGGTAATAATATTAATAAAATTTAAAATATAGATTTCTAAATTAGTGTTGAATCATTGCTAATATTCTGTTAATATAAACATTATTTAATATTATATAATATCAAAAAAATTATTAGAACCATAATAAATAATATTTTTATGGTTGTAATTGATATTTTCTAAACATTTTGCTTACAATCATTTAACCATTTAAGAGTTTTACACGAAAATTTTTCTTAATAATGGGAGTAAAATTCAATACTAAATAGGTAATAGATCTTTGTAAAATTCCGCATAATTTTATGCTTTTTGAAACTAAGGTAATAACATTGATTGTAGTTTTGTTTCATGATCAATAATAATCGGAATTTAAATATCTTATATAGTAAAGCGCTAATATTTATAGTGTATATATCATTATTTATCATTGTTTTTAGCTTTTGTTTCAATAATAACTTATGTAGATTTTTCTAAATTCAACAAATGTTAAATACAATCAATTAGATAGCTATTTCTTAAACAAATATATATAAATTTATGTAAAACTAAATATAATCTTTGCAAATATCAACTATTAGTTATATTATGATAATTTTAACAATATAATTATTAAATAATAAAATAAATTATTTAATTAATAACAAACAATATGAATTTCAAACAAAATATGGCACAAAAATAAAAGAATATGTTTGTTTTATAATAAAAATACTAACTTATTCTTTTTATTCGCACTTATATTAAATAATAACCACATTTCCCATAAAATAATACAATTAAAGTTGAATTTTAGCTAAATCCGAGTAAAAAAAGCCCAGGGTCAATTTAAAAACCACATTTTATTAGACAGAATTGATAATTAATTGTAGAATTTCAACTAAGGAGGTTATAGGATCTGTCAGCATTACTTTGATGTAATGTCTAGTACCTGGAAAGTACTCGATATTTCACCTTTTTAATTAATATATTATATTCTTTGATATATGGTTTTGCTTATATATATTACTTTATATGGCATTTTATAAATTTAATAAAAATCGTAATAAATAAATCCAAATTCAGTAATACTCGGGTCTAATATTTCACTAATATTAAAATTTACCACAGAAATGGTAAAAATTTATTTATTGATGTGTAAAATTATCATCGCAATAGGTTATTATATGGAACTATAGAACATAAACTAGATCATAAATTGTTAACTGATATCAATAATTATAAACAAATATATTGCATTTAACCTATTTTTAAAAAAAGAGCGATAGAAAGTTATATCAATAAATAAATTAATTTAAAACTTTATAATCCACCAAACTGTCAATTATTGTTTAAATGCTCTTATAGCACTAAAACAGTCATTTAATCTAAAGCTGTGAAAACTTATAAACCACTAAATTTAAGACTAATAAAGTTGCTTATTGAAATTTTAGTTGACTTGATCTCAAAGATTAGTATTTTTATTGATACTAAAGTATATTGTACTTCTAATGATTTTGTTTTAAATCTTAATTACTAACCCTAAATACAAAAACTGAGATTTCAATCTGAAAATTTATTACAATAATCTTAGTCAATATTTTCGGCTCTTCAATGAAATCATCACTTTAACAATAAACAAACTAGAATAAAATTTAGCAGGAATTTGGGAATTGCAACAGGAGAAAATTCTTTTGTTAAAACTTTAAGACAAATTTTTGAAAGTAGGCATAAAAAAGACCTTATTTAGTCAAATTTTATTTATAATAAAACATTGATAGTATAATGCAAATTTAATTAATATTATCAATATATTGACTATTTCCAATGATTTTTTAAGTTGTCAATTTAAATATAAATGCTTATTACCGAGTTATATTCCTATATCCAATATAGAAAAAAGTTTATATCAATTTAAAAATATTTTATAACAGTATTGAGTAATATTTGGGTGAAACTCCATGTGAATTGATAGAATCCAAAATTTTTCTATATTAATTTAATTTTAAAACATTAAAACCACGTATTTATTGTATATTAAATAAATAACAGCATTTATTGAACTATAACATTAAAATAGGTCATGATTTATTATAAAAGGTTAATTCATAGTAACTATATTGATCATTTATAAATTTACAAATTCTATATTAAGTGATTTTTTTTTGTAAAATTGTCGATCATTTTAAATTTATGCTATAACTAAATTCTAAAGAAAATCATAAAAATTGTCAATGTTCGTGATTTTCTTTAGTGAAATTTATATTCATCGTTTACAAGCTATGACTTCAAACTTGATCAATTACTAGCAACTGCTGGTAGGCTACACTCATATGTGTTTCTTTTACTATGATAATTATGGAATGAATTTGTATTAGAATAATTATGCAAAACATTTGTTATTAATTTTATGCAATTACAATCAAACTAGGATCTTTACTTTATAGAGCGACGCTAATACCAAATTTGGATCAAAGGTATTTTTATACCGTCAGTTGGAAAAGCTTGCAAAATTATCAATTTGGAAACTTATATTGTCAACATTTTATGCTCTTAAAAAATGACAAATTAAGAGTTTAAAATGACTTATTGTACAAAATATTATTTGAAGGCTGGCATAGCTAATATATCAAAATTATGGAAAAACTTTTTGAAGTGTTAGGAAATGGAATAATTATGTATAGCTTATATTTGAAATTGTAATATGTTTGATATTATTATCAATGAAAAATGAGGTGATATTTAAGTGGCAAAACAATTTAATTAAATATCAATCATACTATAATAATCTATTTACCCAATCACTACCAAATAAATTTTCTTAAAATAGATCTATTATATTGATAACATATTATTCAAAATTTTTCTATGTTACAATACTAATCTGACTCTTCAATAACAACTACTTAAATAATTAATATTATGTGTAATATTATATATATGAACTAATGAAACATTTTACAAGAGTTAAAACGATCATAAATCTTAGCATGTAAAAAAAATAACCAATGATATGAGATTTTACTCCCGTGACTTTATAGGAATATAATACAATATCACTATAATTTCTGGGCTAAATGACAAAAGTATCACTTATGATCAAGGTAAATCTGAAACCTGTGTTTAATTATGTTATATGAATCTAAATGAAAGTTCTGATAAATTTATATATCCCTTGCTAAAAATGCTATAATTTCGAGTTTTCATTGCAATCGTCTCATGATCCATCTACTGGAGCAGTATTAATAGCTATCCATTTTTTGCAAAATTAAGGTAAATTTTTGATCTAAAATTTACATGAAATCCGTAATAAGACAGTGACAAATCGAAACTCATTGGATATCTTGATTTCCTTATTTGTGGTTGGGTGACCGAAATATATTCAAATAATCACACTTTTTGCATAAATTCAAATTTTTCCTAATTTGATTTGGTGCTAGGTTACTAAGCTATCACCAATGAGATCACTGAAAATTTCACCTTTAAAATTTCCAATTTGGTCCACTGCAATACTAATTAACTTGCAAAATTTTCAATTATATTGAAATTGATTTGATTGGTCAATTGATTGAAGCACAAAGGCAATTGATAATGATTTGTTAAAAGAGGTGTGTGTATGCATCCACACTCTACATGGATTTCAACGTTACGAATTTATTCTAAATAATATTCATGCGGTGATAGAATCACTATCAATGATAGCAACTGATGGGTGAAAAATTCAGGTCTAAATTCATATATAAACTCAACCGATGGTACAGAGAAGAAGCAAGCAAATTCATTTGATTCACTAATCTATTCTCTTATACAGTTTTAGCTGATTTTATTTATAACGCTTTAATAGCTCACCTTTTATTTATTTAATTTCAACTTTCGGCTAATTTTCATATATCAACAATGAACAGATTCCAATCTCAGCCCAACATGCATCCTCAACTCTTCATCAACGTTAATCCCTCTGCCCCATGTTCTCCAGCTAAGGCTGAATTCAGCCCTTCTCAATACCCTCCTATGCCTATGACTGCCAACCCATTGACTCAACCTTTTGATTATCAATTCTCTCCCATATTCTCCAACTTTGCCTCTCCCACCATCAGCATTCCGTCCAATATTGATCAATCTCATCCCTTGTATCATAATCCTGCTCAAAACTTCACACCTTACTACAGTGATGGATCATCTGAAACTTCACCTCAAACAGCAGAATTCGAAAATTTCGACCCCAGCATCTTCCTCGGTATGCCTTCTCCTTTCTTGGTCAACAGCCCAACCACTCCTACCAGATCCAAGCCTGCAAGAAAGAGCAAATCCCTTCCAGTTCCCCCCAAGGAAGAGGGCAGCACTGAAGGATCTGAAGATACTCCTGTTGAACCAAAAACTAATAGCAAGATTAAGCCTTGCAACCCTGACGAACCCGTCTTCGGCTGTCCAGTTTGTGGTGCTGAATTCAGTCGCAAGAACAGTATGCGCCGTCATGTCTTGACTCATATTAACTTGAGGCCCTACAATTGTGTCACTTGCCAAAAATCCTTCTACAGAAGCGACATTTACAAACGCCATCTCTCTTCTAAGAAGTGCAGAAGGGCTCAATCACAAGTCAATGTTCTTCAAATCTACCGCAATCAGCATCAACACATCGGTTCACTATATCCTGCTCACGCTCCTCTTCCTCACCATAGTGAAAACTTTTAAATCATCTAATCTAATTAATAGTGATATTCCCCCTCAAGAATATTGCATCAAAACATCAAATAGGCGATTAAAATCGGCCTTCACTGTTTCAAATATAATCAACTTGAGTTAGTATAGTAAGGCCATTTAAACGCAATCAAACACATCACCATAAATTGGCAGGAAATCCAATTTCACCAATAAGATCAACATAATAATGTACAAAATAACCAGGATCTTATTTCTATATTATTTAAAATCCTTCCCTTCTTTCCCTCCATAATTTTAATTTTTATTCCCTCAACGCTCATCATTCTACTGTAAATTATAATTAATAAACTTCTATTATTCAAAATTAATAATTTTTTCATCCGAATTTTTATTGAATATATTAATATTGACAATTGATTAACCAATCAAATTAATTCATCAATCCTGAAATTTTCCATTTATTAGCATTACAGTTACCTCAACTTCAGCTTATAGAAATACTGAATGTAAAAACTTGAATTTTTTCATCAATTGTTATAACTCTTGGAAATACTTGTTAATCGAACATTTTTTTTCAGATTCTATTTTAAGACTCTGGATACAGACTTGCTGAATTATAATTAACTTGCGATTATCATTGATAATATGGACTTAATTGAAAACGATTTGTCGTCGGGCAAAAAAACAATCGATTGGGCGTGATGGATGGCAGAGCTCTGACTGTCAAAAGTAGCCAATGGCCAATTTCAGCTTTGAAATGTAAAGCTTTTCATAAGGTCTGGCCAATCACTTCCATTCACCAATTGCAATCTGCAGTCAAATCGTCACAAGCTGAAACAGTCAATGCCTTAGACATTAATTTGATTTTGCTAATCAATTAAAATTTAACCAAATTCCATCTCGTTACTTCAACAATTCATTAACTTAATCACTATTGGCTATTTCTTCAATTTGGTTTATGCTTACATTCTTATCCATCCAAACTGTACTATTTAAAAAAAATTCTATACTAGTTTTAACCAATTATTATCGAACATTTTTTTACATATTAAGAAATTTAATTTGTTCAAAGAATTTTAACTATTATTTTTGTAATATTTGAAATAGTTTCTTCCATTTAAAGGTGTAAAAAACGTTAAAACAAATAATATTTTAGAGGATCGAATTGAAAACTTATATTATTTAAAAAGTAGTTTTTTTTCTAATTGATAATATTAGATAAACCTATTTAAATTATTCTTTAAATAAATTGGAGATGGTATTTAACTATTTTAATAAAATTCTTTTTATAAATAATCAGAATAGATATCAAAATTTTTATAATCTTTTGAAATCCATCTTTTCTCATTAAGCCAATAATGATCGATACATATTAGTATAAAACATAAACTTAAAAATAAGTTGACACAAATATTTATTCAATTAGCAAATAAAAATAACTCAATTTGTCAATATTTTGAAAATTATTGGGCTAAAATTAATGCAATGAGAGTTATAAATATTAGTCTTTTATATTGATCAGAAAAATATTTTTTTATTGTTATTATAAATCGAGCTATTCTAATTATTTGTTAAATTAAAAAAGGATTTAACATAAATTTCTAATAATAATCAAATTGTTATTAATAAAATAAAATCATCATAAAAATTCAAATGAAATTATAATAATTATTGCATTTTAATTTATTACGCCAAATAATCAATAATATTATATTTTAACAAATAAAAATTTATATTAATTAATCGGATTTGAATATATATATCCATGGAAAAAAATTTATCCTAATTAACAGAATAATTGTGTTTATGTGATGGATAAAACTCAGCTAATCATCAGAAATTCTTAAGTTTATTGGTTAATTACCCTATTAATTCGGTCTTAGTACCGAGGTATTTTCAGTTATTGGAGTAAACATTTTTCTATTAACTTTTAACAGATTAAATTCGATAAAAATCTAAGGTATAGTTAATATATTAACCTAACGTGATTGCTATGTTTTTTCACCTCTAAAATTATTATTAAATATTGCATGTAATTTACTGATAATGATGATATCAATACTAATATAATGTGATATAATATCTGTTATGTAGGTTTTATGAACCTCACATATTCTAAAGAACCCTCAAATAAAATTGAATAGTTTTAAATTTCCTGTTGATATTGGATAAAATACGATGCAAATTGTAAATAACAGGTTAGAGTCCAGCAAGTACTATTCAAATGAAACTTGGTGACTGAGTATTGCACTATATGCTACTTGGAATCCTACTGGTTGGTGATAGGGATTTAATATGGATATGTACAGTGGATAGATATTCTCAACAATTTTAACCACTATTTTCTTCAAGTTCTTTCAGAATAATGTAAGGGATACACTGAAACGATGGAATTTTTTAATCACCTGACACGATTGCATCCGTCATTAATCTTTCATTTCCTTTTTGATTTTTTAATATTGTAATTTTGCTCCGAAATTTTTATAAAAATAGCTCCATTGTTCCCAAATTACTTTTGAAAATAGTCCAAAATATACAGGTTAATTTTGAAACATTGGACTCCTTTGTAAGTTTGATTAATAGTGACGAATGCTACGATTATTTATTACCAATTAGATACATTTGATATATTGACGATATTTTCTGTTGATAATGCTATATGATACGATATTTAGAACTTGAATAATATATTACATTGAAGTTTTCAGTGGCTATTTATCAAAATTGATTCAACAAAAATATATCATTGATTTGTGATCAATAACAAAATAATTTACTATTGCATAACTGTAAATATATGTATTGAATGATCATAATATGTCATAGTTATGCTAATTTTAAATTTTCAGGGATTATATTAAATTTAATTAATCATCTGATAAAATATTTATTAATTTATTATTATAAAATTGTTATATGAAGAATTCATTATTATATTAGAAATTAAATATAATCCTTATAATCTAAACATATTTCTTTTATTTAATTCGATGTTAAATTATATATTTTGTAATTTCCTACCCTAAATTGTCTAAAGTTACCGTAGTTTTAATATTTGGCACTTTATAAACAGGTTAAATCTTTCATCTTTACAATTTAACAAAGGTTTGATATGCGATGACGAATAGCTTGAATATATGCTATCAATTCTATCTATCAATGATACACAATTAACAAGTTGAATTATGCTAAATGATACCATTATAAATACCAGTTTATTTATATTTTAACTTTATTTATTTAAATGTTTTTATCTAAATGAGATAATTTAATCTCTTTAAAGCGAAAATTTCAAATATTGCATACAATTTAAGTAATTTTAAAGTCAAATAAAAACATTGAAAAGAAATTTTTGATTTATCAGATTTTTCTTTAATAAAATCAATTTTAAAAAAATTACCGATCCTTAGTATAGTTAAATAAAGATGTAAAGTAGATTAATATTTGATTATGAAAGATATCAAATATATACAAAATAAAGTATTCCTCTCTAAACATGCAAATATGAATGAATTCATTTCTTTTTATGGGTATTTAATTTGTAACATCATTTTCCGAAAAATACACTTAATTTAATCGAGAATATGAAAATTCTTTGGAAATCTACTTAATCAAACAGGTTATGATTGAAACTTTGGCAATATTTAAAATTGGATGATTTATGACTTATTTGACATTGTATGCTGTTCATTCTTTGTTTTAACAGCCAACATATTATTAATCTTTCAATCTTTTATGATACGATAACAAATACTGGATCAATTTATTTTGTTTTGTATTTAATGGCTTGTACTTGAACATTGCTACGTTTGTTGGGTCAATTATAAATTGTAACAATTCAAGTCTACTCAAAATGTTTTGCATAGCATACCTAGAATAATTATGAATTATTCAAAGTGGGAAACTTTCCTTGAATCACAGCATTTGCAATGTCTGCATTTCATACCAGTTAAAATATGCAAATAGAAATTTTTGTTTTTTTCGAAATATATATATATATATATATATATATATATATGTTAATCGAGAAATATAATAATTAGGATATATAGAAAAATCACTTTGGCAAGGTGTAGATTACTCATATTAAATAATATTCCATTAGCTATATAATTTTGAAAATATTAAAATTTATTTTTTATTATTTTAAAATATACCAGAATATTTGTATTAGTAAATTGAACGCTTTTCCTTAACTGGTGCAATATTAAAAATATTAATATTTGTGATTTTTTTTATAATTTAATTATTATGCAATTTATAAAAATTTAAAAAATTAATCAATTTCCGTTTACAATAACCAAGTACTGTATAATAATGTTAAACTAAACAATTTACACTTTGATAAATCCATTCGACTTAATTTTTTGAATTTAAAATAAGCAAGTAAGGGGGTTAACCATCTAAAGGTACTTAAGAGCATTTAACTAAATATGCATCAGTTTACTTTGGGCGAATTTCCTTAATAGTTGAAGATTTCTTTTATTTTTTTACCGAAACTTATATTTTCAAAAATTCGTTCACTTTGAAATTTGATAAAATTAAATCAGGTTAGGGATGGATCATTGGGCTGAAAAATTGATTAATTGAGATTATTTGTGTCCATCAATGCATTTTTTTAAATTAATTTGTTTTATTAATATTGTTTATATTAAAATTTACAGTTATGTAAGTTGATTGTACTAGCGTTATTATTTAACTTTTAATGGCAAGATTTTTGAATAAATACTAATTTTTAATACTTTAATCGAAGTATCTATGAGTCAGGGTAGGTTATTCGATCATTTCAAATATAAATAATAATATAAAATTATTAAAACTTAATTATGCTAGTAGCATCATAATCAAATAAACTTTAGTATTTTGTTTTTTTCGTTTATACATCTGCATGTCAAAGTAATGTTTTAAAAAAATTATTTTTATAAAATTTTTCCAGATTTTATTCATAAAAATTTCCCGAATCACATAAAAATTGAGTAAATTATGAAAATTGTGATCAAAATAATGGGATATAATATCTTATGCAAATTATTATTAACTTATTGGTTAAATATCCCGGGATTTAGATATTAAGTGGTATTTTCAAAATTAACCTTTATTATATGATTTCTTCTATTGATTTTCACTTTTTTAAACATCATCAATTGTTGAAAAAATGAGGGATTTATCATGTTTAATAGAGCATTAATATAATTAACAACATTCACTTAGTCTAGAATCAGTGTATGTTATGCTATCTATTAGCTACATGTTCTTGTTAAAATATTGTAACAATACTCCCAAATATAAACGTATAATCACTTTCTGCTTGAGTATTATAATACATTTTATTGCATTTATTTTTACACATTAAAGCACATATTAAACTTTTATCCGTATATCTTGTATCAATTTTAGTTAATTTATTCTATTTTTAAGCCGTTTTAATACAAAGAATTGAAAAAATGATTGATTCCATCTGCGCTGATGCATTTTGATTAAATTTTCAAGTAAATTTTTAACATACTTTTGTTGTCTAATAAATTATGATGAACTAAATATAAGTTATATTCATATAATGATTTTGATTCAAATACAATAAAGTTGAAAAAATTATTTTTAAACGACATCGGTCGGATTCAATAATATTTAGAATATTATTATTAATAGAGAATTATCAACAATCTACTCAATAATAAGGGGTTGAATGCCAAAATTAAAAAATAAATTTTATACAACATCGGTCGGTTTGGACGCTCTCAAAGAAATAAAATAATTAATATAAAATTGTTTCAGGTTGACCCGGGTTAAGCAATATTAACCGAATATTATACACCAAATTCTATATATAACATTCTGATAATCAAAAATGATAGTTTCTATTACCATATTCAATCTTTTTAAATTGATTAATAAAAACTATCATATTTTATAAATCACTTTATAAGCCATGTACACAGATGCATCCATATATTTTTCATAGTCAATATATTTTAGATATATTCCATAACAACTTGTTTATAAACTATATTCTAAAAATATAATTTCTTGAGATATATAATCTGACTAAATCAAATGCAATATAATAAAAATTAATAGCCATTGATTTTATTACAATTTTATTTTTATCACACTTAAAAACCATCAAAATTATTACAATTTTCCCATTTGATATGTATAAATTTGATAATATGTAGTGAGAATGAAAGATTCTTTGGTATTGAACTAATTATTTTCACACTCCTTCCGTTTTTAGTTGAGTTAGTTAATGTTGTTTTTGAATATATCATAGATAATCTATCAACGAATATATATTAAAAATACTATGCCGATTTACTTTTTTTTCAAATATTAAACCTTAAATCTCATTATGTTTAAATTATTGAAATGATTTTATATTAAGAATTTTAATGTTTTTGCGCATATGTATCAACAATATAAAAACTTCAAAAATTATTGAGATATAACAAATGGGTTATTATAATATTAATAATAGTTTACTAAGAACAATTGTTTGCAAATTACGTACTCCTTTTTTAAAGTATTTTGGAAACTTGACATTAATTTTTATGAAATCAAATTTTGAGCATAATACTTTGTGAGTAAAACTTGATAATTTTTTATTTGCTCAGTTTATACATTTAAATTCAAACCTGTTCAATAAAAGCATTGAAAGATATCTAAATATGGCCAAGTTGAAACTCTTTCAATTATTTAAGTGATTAATACATCAATATCCACCAAATATAATTATTTCTTATAATTATTTGATAAAAATTAGCTTAAATCTATGGATAAATGAAAATTAAAAATGTTATTATTTAAATTCAAAATTGTTACAAAAACTAATAATATTTATAATTTATTTATGCTTAAATTTGAATAAATAATTTTAATATTAGAATAGAGATTATTTTAATTTTCCTAGAAAACCTTATAGTATATTATTTTGATTAAAACAATTCCCCAAACAATATAAATAAAATAATTACTATTTAATATGGTACTTTAAAAAACATTACTTCATTATTTTTATTAATATGTAAATTTCAATTAGGGCATATTCGTTTTTCGATTGAATTTTTGTATTTTATTAAATTACATTTCAAATAAACTTTGTCTTGGATTATTGGTTTTTATGCATTAATTCATTTAATATTTCTACCTTTAATATTGTGGTTACCTAGACGGTAACCCGACCGAGCATTTTTACCTCGCCATTTATTTCCTTATGAGGATGTTACCTTGGAGAGTACATCACTCTAATCTAAAGATTTCTTTCTTTAGCAGACCTATATCGCCTCTTAACACAATCTTTAGTTGACAAGCAAATTATAAATGACAGATATTAAAAGACTAACTAAGGGAGGTAGTTGGATCTCTTACTACATAATAATATCCTCCTGTCTGCTTAATAAGCTTTTGATCTAATACTGTCACTTACTAACAATAGTTTACTTGCTTATCTATTTATGTTATATATTGTTAGCAACCAGCATTGTAGAAATAATATGTATTAAATTAATATTATATTTAATTATTACATATTAAATTTCATAAACTAGGTATTCATTGTTATATTATTTTAAATACTTCCTCTTTTAATATTTTATTTTAAATAAATTTTGTTTATACTTGTAATTATTAAATTAATTAATTTTAATCAATATTAATTTCCCCTCCTTATATATCAAAAATATTAATTTATTATTATATCCCATATTAAAGTTAATAAATTTATTATTAGATATTTTGGATATAAGATATTTTGAATTTTAGTTTTATCTTTGATTTTATTATCTAAAAATATTATCAATTTGATAATTAATTCATTATAAAATATGATATGATTTTAAATTTTAATAATATATAATAATATAAATATTATTTATT
>JNEM01006146.1:0-22619 GCA_000697335.1 Conidiobolus incongruus B7586 | reverse complement strand
TAATAAAATAATGATAAAGGAATTAAAAAAATTGAAATCAAAAATATAATTAATTTAATAATAATAATAGAAAATAATAAATCAAATATGAAAAATATATAATATAAAAAATATTATTTATTATTAATTAAAAATGTATTTTTTATTTTATATCAAATTATTGCATTGATTTAAAATAAATTTTCATTATATTATATAAGATAAAAATTTCTTTGACTGGGTTTTTTTACAAGAAATATATATATATATATATCAAAAATATTAAACCAATAAATATTAAATTCCAATTATAATAAAAGTATTATTTATAGTATTATATTAATATCATAAATAAATTCAATATATTTTCATATTATTATATATTCTTTATAATAGAGCATTTTTATTATTTTTTGTAATATTAGAAATCAACAATCTGTGCAATTTTGGGTAAAGCTAAATTATTGTTTATTCAATTGCTAGCCTTTATATTTTCATATTACCAATAACCTCAAATTCAAGTTCACTTACATTTATTTAATAATAAATAAATACTTTATATATCACTCTTAATAGTATATGATATAAAATATACAAATTCAATCAAATAGTATGATTAAATAGATATATATATTAATAACAAGTTCTTACATAAAAACAAAAAGTTGAGCTTGATTTGATTGGGGTGAAGGTGTTTTAATAAGTATCTGGATTTATCTTGAAGCAATTTAAAAATAGTTCAGTTTTAAAATTATTATAAATAAACTTAAATCAAATATACTAATTATCACAATATATTAATAATGACAATATTACTTGTATTGATTGAAATTTAAGGCTAATCAAAATTTATGATTTTAAAACAATTAAGAATTTTTAATATTATTTGTTATAAAAGTTTCAAATAAATTAAAAGCACAAAAATTTTAAATAATGAAATAATACTTTCAATATATTATTCAAAATCAATGTATTTAAATTTTAGGACTCTAATAAAAATATTAAACTTAAAAAAGTATTAGTAAAAAATTACTATCAGGTGAAAAATACAATATAATTCATTTTGATTAAACTAAAATACAATAGCAGTAACAAGTTGAAAATTTTTATATTGGTTACTCTGAAAAATATAATAATATAAAAACATTAAATAATTTAATAAAAAAATGTTAATATATAAAATGATTTGTATAAAATATATAAAAATATTTAATAAATTTATTATAGTATATACTTGAATTTCATTTATATGTGAATACAGTTCAATATCAAAAAGAATTCACTAGTTTGATCAAAATATTTTGAATTCTTAATTACATATTCAATTTGTCAAACTGGTTATTTTTATAATATTAGTTAGCCTCAATGACATTGCAATAGTTAAGTAAAATGGTACTTGAACCTTGAATACAGCACTTAATTAAATGACACATATTTGAAATAAAAATATCAAATTAATATTAATTTATAATATCCATAATATTTTATGAAGAATAGTTATTTTTAAATGTATTTGATTTAAAAATAAATCATATCATTTTATATTTAACACTCTTTATTTCCCGAAATAGATAAATATATTGAGCTGATGAATAAATAGACAAATTATATTCATGTAGAAATATTGTTTGTCACGTGAATTACAATTTTATTGGTGACAACAATTACCAATAAAGCCAATTGGTCATTATAAGTTTGATCAATAATATTTTTGCTCCTTGTGTATTACAATTTATTCAATATTTTTAAATCAACAAGTTGAAATAGCTCTAGAATAATATTTTTATTCAATATATTTTCAATATCAATTAAGCAAATTTAAATACAACAAAGTTAATTTTTAATCTTCAATACGTCGGCAACCTATTTTGAATTATTCAACTCTATTCAGTCAGTTTGACTTCATCTTTTAATTTAACATCCATTCAGCACTTTAGGACTATTGTTAATGAGCTCTCCAATTCCTCCTCCTAGAAATCTAGTTGCTCCGCCACGTCCTAAAGTAGATTCTTTATCAGCACAAAGTTCGACTAAAAGTTCTCCAACAAGTAGCACTATTCATCGAACTACTTCATCTTTATCAGACGTTCGTGTAGAAGAACTTTCAGGGAATAGTTTGCAATCTCCTTCAAACAGTGGCAATAATTCCCTGCGTTTACAATCCAATTCAAAGAATAATCACTTTACTAGCTCATCTCCCAAGCGGTCAGATACTTTACCTTCTTTAAAAATGACTAGGAGTGCCAGTAGTGGTAATGTCGGTTTTCAAGAAAATGGATACAGTGCATCGACACCTAATTCTGGCAAATCTTACACATTTTCTGATTCAGCATCATCTTTAGACCAAAATTCAAGTGGTAACAGGACTACTTTTAAAGGAGTATTTTCTAATATGTTTAGCTCAATGTCAGGTAAATATATTCCTTCAGATTGGATATTCCAAATAGTTTATTTTCCTTGCATTTAGATCTTTTATCCAACGAAAAGAAAATTGAAATTTCTTCACCTTATAATCCAGTTCATCTAACTCATGTTGGTTTTAATTCCGATACTGGCGAATTTACTGTAAATTATTTGAATTCTTTGAATATGTTGCGTTATTTGTTAACTTTGATTCTGGACTTTAGGGGCTTCCTAAAGAATGGCAAAAACTCCTTTCTGAAGCCGGTATTTCTGAAAATGAGCAACAAGCTCATCCTCAAGTAAGACTATATATCCTTGTCATGACAGTATTTATAACGATCATTTAGACCGTGATTGACATCATGGGATTTTATACTGATAGCAGTAAAGACCAGGAAAATGCAGTGTGGTCGAAATTTAATAATACTCAAAAGCACCCTAAGCAAGCTGTCCAGCCTCCTGCCTTTGAGAACCCAGTAAGCCATTATAATCCAATTAAATTCACTTAACTGATTAATTTTTTAAGCGTCGCGCACCTCCACCACCCGAAGGTAAAAGAAAACCTCCGCCACAAGTTATTCCCAAGCATCCCCCTCCTGTATATAATATTCATTATTTTCTTTTTCATCTACTTATAATTATTTATAGGGTTCCACTTCTCCTCCTACTCAAACCAGAAGTAAGCTTTATTTAATATTACAATCTGCTCGTCATACTAAATTTCATTCTTTTTGAACTTTAGAACCCCCTCTTAACCATGGTCATGGGCCTGAAATTCAAAAACAACATACCTCTCCCACACCCCATTCCATTGAGTCTCACCAAAAGGCAAACATTGTTCCCAAAAGGCGAGATCCGAATAGACCTCCTAGACCACGCCCTGCCGAATCTGAAGACATCATTGAGCGGCTTAAAGCCATCTGTACCGATGCTGATCCCACTAAATTATATTCAAACTTGGTTAAAATCGGTCAAGGAGCTTCTGGCGGTGTTTTTACCGCTACTCAAAACAGCTCAGGTCAATGTGTAGCTATTAAACAAATGAATCTCGAGCAGCAACCTAAAAAGGATCTCATTATTAATGAAATTCTTGTTATGAGAGACAGTAAACATCCCAACATTGTAAACTATTTGGATAGCTTCTTATATAAGGGTGATTTATGGGTGGTCATGGAATACATGGAGGGAGGTAGTTTGACAGATGTAGTGACAAGTAACCTAATGACAGAAGGTCAAATTGCCACCATTTGCAGAGAAACTCTTGAGGGACTTAAGCATCTTCATTCCAAAGGTGTAATTCACAGAGATATCAAGAGCGACAATGTATTACTTGCACTAAATGGAGAAGTCAAATTGAGTAAATATATTTATTTAACTTTAATCAATGTAATATTAACCTTTAATTAGCTGACTTCGGCTTTTGTGCTCAACTTGGGGATGCGAATGCAAAAAGAACTACAATGGTAGGAACACCTTATTGGATGGCTCCTGAAGTGGTTACCCGTAAAGAATACGGACCTAAGGTTGATGTATGGAGTTTGGGAATTATGGCAATAGAAATGGTAGAAGCTGAGCCTCCATACTTGAACGAAAACCCCTTAAGAGTAAGTGTTTTTAAATTAAATCAATTGATGCAATACAATTAATTTTTTGTTAGGCATTATATTTAATTGCAACAAATGGCACTCCAACCATACAAAATCCCGAAAATCTAACTCCGGTATTCAGAGATTTCCTTAAGCAATCCCTTGAGGTGGATAGTGAGAAGAGACCCACCGCCGCTGAACTTCTTCAGGTAATGCATCATTCTATTAATTTTCCAAACTATTAATTCCTGTATATAATCATTAATCTAAACTATTTCTGTATTAGCATCCTTTCCTTCAAAAAGCTGATCCTCTTCGTTCACTCACTCCGCTTATTCGTGCTGCCCGTGAAAGAGCTCGCCATTGATTTCAAATTTCATAAGCCTAAGCCTATCCGTTAAAATATATAAGTATTCACGTTAAACTATTTAATCATTAATCCAAGATTTTTGGTCTACCATTCCAACATGTGGTAATATTTTTCATTCTTTTAAACATTTTATTATATGTTTATAGTTTTAGCCCTAATTCAATAATACATTAATGATACTTGTATTTACGTTTATTCTGCTCATGCTACTATTACATATTTTACCTATTATTTGATTTATCTCAATAACTCATTTTTTATTTTGATTATTTTATCAATATATATCATTGATTTAATTATAATTCAATATTATACTTATATTATTATCAATTTGACTTTATATTTCCCTCATTCTCTTGCACAATATAGTGAAGGATATTTCAATTTATATTTGAAATCAATACCTGACTAAACAACAATACTAAAAATTTACAATAGAAATTAGCCTAATGATTATGAAAATCTACTAATTAATAACAATACTAAAAACTTATTTATAAATACAATGTTTTAATAAAAAATTGATATTTATCTCATGAAATATCATGAAACCGTATACCAAACTGAAAATTGGCAACAAAAAAATACCATTGCCATATTTGCCTTGAATATTCAACTGGGTTCAAATATATTTTTGATACTTCACTTTAATAAATTGATTTGTCTAATTTAACCTTCTATTATAGAGTTAATAAATATCGTCGTACATTGATCAATACATTTTTTTAATATTTTGAAAATTCGCATTTATTCAATTATTATTATTTATATAACAGTTTATACCTAGTGTTCAGATTATTCTGATTTGAATCCTATCATTAAATTTACATTGTTTTATACTTCTTAATACCATATTATGTAATGTTAATTAGAATATGATTATTTATAGCATACTATAGTTGATTAAAAAAACTAGTATGATTTTTAATACATAGTTTATTAAATTTGAGAATATAATTTTTAACTTAATAAATGGCTATATTAATAATTCAATCATCAAATATAATTGAAAAAAATTTTTGCTTATATTTTACAAGAATAGTTAAATTTTATAGATAGAAAATCTTTAATAAATTGATATTCTCATAAATGTATTTGAACCACATTTTATAGGTCTTGATAAATAAATATATCTTACAAAAAATAAGAAATCAAAATGGTATACTCAATTTGTTATGTAAATAAATTTAGTATGATGTAGATTAACAAAATTGCGACAGAACGATTGGGAACTCTATATATAATCAATATTATAAGTAAAAATTTCAAGAATAAAAAATATAATAATAATCATTTTTAATGCAGAAATTTGAAATTGCAAGATAAATGAATAAATAAAAATATAACTGGGTACTATGGTAAAAAATCAACAATATATTCCAAATATTACTAACTTGATTAATGAATGTGAAATTATTAAAAAATTCTATAAATCCAAATACTGAAAAATAATATGAGAAATTAAATAATTTTATATTTGAGTGATAGTTTAAGTAGATTGAAAAATATGTTACAAAATTTATTAAAGTGAAAGAGGATGTATTAAATAGGGTGAAATAAATTCTATTTGAGTGAATGAAGATTCATAATAAATAAGCAACATTATTGCTGTTTAAACAACTTGTCAAGAGTTGGCTTATCAAATTTACCAATTGCTTCGATAACTTTTAAATCTTCATAAGCATTTTGAATCAGAGTATCCAGTTGATTTGTTTCATGTCGATAAGTTTCAATTAAATCCCTAACATTATATTTCAACTTTCCATGATAATTCTTTATAGGAAAATTTCTAATGACTCTCAATGAGTGTCGATAAAGGTGGATAGTTGGTAAGTGAGTCATGATCAAATTTAATATCAATTAATTTCGAAGGATTTAATTTATATTCATTTTAATTATATTTAATAATTATGGGATTCAACTCAATATTATTTTCAACCAGATAAATATCAAATAAAATATTAAAATAGATATGTAATCAGTTGATGTATGATCACGTGATAATTTCAAACTCACAATATTTAAAATTAATTTAAAAAATGTGAATCAATCATAATTTTACTGCAATTGATTCAAGTAGCTCCCTAAATCGCATAACCCTGTGATTTTTAGACGATATATTTGACTGAGATAGATATATATTAAACACCAGAGAATCTGCAAGCAGTGTTGTGCCAACAATTAATAAAAATATAATTCTCAGAAAATATAGATTTATGGTTGTGATTTCACCTTTGAAACTAATATAAAGCAAGTTGATCTGTTAGTGTATAATATACAAAAGATTTTATAGAAGAGAATATTATATATAAAGGATTTTATTGAAATTTGTTTACTGTTAATTCAATCTTAGTAAATACATTTTGGTAAAATATATCAATCAAATATTTTCAATTAAATCAAAAGTATTGATATACATTTGGTGAATGATTATTTTTCTCAATCCATCATACATTAGTAAGTTGATCATCATTATTATTACAATTGAAATATGTTTTCAGTAGAAATATATTATAAAAATTGCAACTGTTTTCAAGTAAATCTACATATAGTAAAACTTGAAATTATTAGTAGAAATTAATAATACTTTAGAAAATAATACCATAATATAATTTTGGATTGATTATTTTTAAACTATAAAATATAATTTATATGGTTAATTAAAATTATATTAAATATGTATTGATAGAGTAGTTTATTAATGATAATGATAACGATAAACAAATTTGATTTGAGATTTACTAAAATATAAAAAAATAATAGTAATACATTTTGAAATAGTTATATTGGTTTAATATAAAAATATTAACTATGCGGTGTTGTATTAATCATTAAAATACAATATATTGGTAAAAATTCCAATCTCTTAAATTTCAATAATATTTAAAAAATTGGCTTATCTTATTTTAATTTTGAAGAATGAAAGGATTTGAAAATTTATAGTATAAAATTGCAGAACTAATAATCACAAACTCAAATATGAGTTTTTATGTCTTCATTTGTATATAAGAAAAATGATAATTAATCATATTTCAAATGATGCCATATCTAAATAATTTTCATTCAACTATGAATAATCTAGCAAGCATTGGATATAATACATATTTAGTTGACTTCTTCACTCAATAAAGTCCAAGGATTGAAGGATTCAACAGGTTTAGCCTTAGAGGGAAGCTTAGGAATATCGAAAGAACGAGAAAGAGTAGTTTCTTGGCTAGTGTTAGAGGAGTCATTATGGTGAGAGCTTTTAACGGGAATAAAGTCAGATTCGGCGAAATCAACAGGGGCGCTTTCAGCTTCTTCCTTGGAAGCCTCATCATTGGCCTGTTGATCTTCATTGGCTTTAGTGGGGACAGTGGAAGTTTCGGAAGCTTTGGAGGCAGCAGACTTCTTCTTCTTATTCTTCTTTTTCTTAGCCTTAGTTGGTTCCTCAGCAACTGGTTCAGCAGGAGCTTGAACTGGAGCTTCAACTGGAGCCTCGACAACGACTGACTTAGGAGCCTCTTTAGTAACAGATTTAGTTACAACGGGTTCAACAGGTTCAGCCTTTTTGGCTTTTTTAGACTTTGATTTTGATTTTTTCTTGGAGGCCTTTTGCTCAGGTTGAGCGCCAGATTGATTCAAGAACACATAAGAAAGAAGAGGAATGGCAATTCCTAAGATCAAAGCAATAATCCAAAACATACAGGGAATAAAGTCTATAAAGCAAAAGGAATTAGCATCAAAGGATGATGAATAAATGTGGAGAATAGATTGAATTGAGCAGTCAATCTTGATGATAATTATATCTGTGACAATGAATGGAATGAGGTGAATGGTGACTTTGTGACTATTTAGGTATTGGATATAGAGTATCTAGAAAACTAAAGCATATGCTCTTTAATTAATGATTGACTTACGTGTTGAATAAATTCGATAATAATTGAACTTAAAGAACAAAGTTACAACTCAATACAACTTGATTGATTCTATTTCAATAATTATAAATCATTATCAAACCCATGTTTGATTAATGGGAATTATTGATTTCATTTGATTATATTCTACTCCCATTTTCAATTCAAACATTAATTGCTTTGATCCATTATACCTCACATCTAATATGCCCAGTTATTCACTCTATTTCTCATAATATTCTCCTAATATCCAATCAATCTTCTCCACATTCACAATTGAAATTCTAACATTAATTCCATATCAAACAATAAAACAATCCAAGTCGTCGTATATTATAATCAGTATTTGTATAGCAACTGCAAATAAATAAAATTCAATATTTGAAACAAAATTCAGAGTATTTTTAATTGAATATATATTGAATAGGAATATGCAAGTATTGGAATTTGAAATTGGTCTAATGAATTTATAATATTTTGCTCAATATTGAATATCAGACAATATATTCAGCCAATCATAATCAGTTTCCGACTTGAACACATAATTAACTTATATTATATACATAGATAAAGTTGAATTAAGATATTGATTATGATTTGTATGATATATTCCAAAAGTAGTTTGCTATTTGAGCGTAATTAACCAATATCTACTTTTCAACAAATATGATACATTCAAAAAGAGCTATCCTGCAAGTAATATATATATATATATGTGTGTGTGTGAAATAAATGAAAATAATAGATAGATTACTTATTTGATGCATTAAATTATTTTAAATATCACAAGTTAATAGTATAAGAAATTTAAAATTATTGCTTCAGTATTATACAAATTTATGAAATAGATATGTCAAACACTATATTGAATATAGCAATATAATAAATAATTAATATAATGATTAGAAATTGAAAATTTCTAAAAAATTTATGATAATTATAGATAATTATAGTTAATAAACTTAGCATCCAAAATAGTGTAAATTGTTATATAATTAAATATATTTCATAATATTTCCATATCTGATATATAATGAAACTTTTATATTTTCCATGTGTTAAAATTAATTAATGAAATGTGAGTAACAAATATTTGAATTGTTTAGTGAAAATATCATAATGATACAATCAAAATTTACACTTAATTACAATAATTCAAAAACTACAAAATGCCTATTAACTTATATAATCTCCTGAAAGTCACATTCAATTTTAATAAATTTTAAACAGTCTGTCAAATAATTAAATCATCATTTCTAATTATCAGTTTTGAAAAATATAATAAAAATTAACAAATTAAATATAATAGGAGATAAGCAGAATACCCAATATCAATTATCATTATATTACTCAATTTAAATAATTCTTTGCAAATCAGTTCTGGGAGTATAATTCAATTGAAATTTAATGATTTTTGTATATCTAATCGATTTTTTAAAAATGATACCAATATAGAAATTATAGAATAGGTATAAAATCCTTTAAAAAGGTAGTAAAAATGTATAATTTTATAATATTAAATATTCAATCTATCATAATTTAAAATAATTAATCATAAAATGTAATATAATATTACAAATAATTTTAACTATTCTAAATTACTTTAATTGTAACAAATGACTATGAGTTAAAAAATATTCATGAAAGTCAATTAAATTAAAGTAGCTTGGTAACCAAATGGAATAATAATCCTATTTAAAATCATGATATACATATGATAGATTTGGTTATACTTGTGAAAGAAATACTTTTAATAATTTTAATTTGCAATGTCCCATAAAAATACAAATCACGAATTAATCATAAATAGCAGTGAAATTGAGATCTTTGAATTATAAATTCTAAAAAAATCAAATTTCTAAATATACTAATAATGAAGAAAAATCATTTAGAGCAATTTGATAAACATCTTAAATTAAAACACTTTGATAAACTTACTAAATATGCTAATACAGTCACACAAAAGCACACTCCAACACAGTGGCGTAGAAACATTCAACTCATAATAAAATAATACCAACTGACAAGCTAAATACTGAAACCGTCTAAAATGTGGCAAAAGATTTAAATTTAGATGTATCAAAGGTCTTTAAACACTTTTATATTAATGTATAATTATCAATTATAGTTGTTAGGATGCTCATACATTATCATTACCCAGTCATTCATTCGACCAACTTTTAAATCAACTTGATGAATTTATGCAATTCAAAGACAGATTAATGAGGGTATACTCTAATCATTATTCCATAATCTTACAGATAATTGAGTCTAGTTTTATAGTACTATTTTTTATTGTTCAAATCAAACTTCTTGGATCAAACACAAAATTGCTGCTTAACACAATTAATAGGTAATTTTCAAATTATCTAGTGCTCTTACGGTATTAATTACTTCCATTCTAGAACAAAAGCTACATGTTCTAGGAGAGTTAAGGGATCATTTAAATTTAATCACCACTCACTATACCACACTGAGATCCAAATTCATCAATTCCAAATCGAATGCATCCAATATCAAGTTTCATCCAAAATATCACAAGGAAGTTGCATCCATATCTATGTTATTCGAATAAATTGATAATCCATTTTTAGATATCTATTTAATATAGTTGCCAATTTGAATCAATTTGATTTAACAAATAGCAAGATTACCTTACTAAACACTAATACACCTATTGTTGAGGTTAATAAGGTAATTTCAAAATAATCAATATACAAGATGATTAATCATTTTATATAGGATAATCAATATCGTTTGTTAATACAAATTACTTGGAGCTATACTGATTTTTTTTGAGCTGAAAAAGAATTGGAATCAAATACAGTATTTATTGCTTAGTTAATGTATTTATTAATATTTATTTCAATCTCTGTTTTGAATAATTTGATTTTCTTAAGTTACATACACTTAATTATTCTAACAAATTCTTTTTAAGCAGCTATGTGATACTTTCCGAAAAAATTTTCAAATAACTGATTATTATAATATGAATGCTATAAGATATAACAATTTGAGGATAAAGCATAACAGCATCCATGGTTTATTGAGCTAAGGAATAAGGTGTTATATTATCATTGAATAAAAACTGATGCATTTGTGATAAGGTTTAAAATAATATATTATCAAGATAAAGAAGAGTGAGAAAAAATTGAAATCAATATAAAAAATGAAGGTAATGCTCCCAACAGGGATCGAACCTGTGACCTTGGCGTTATTAGCACCACGCTCTAACCAACTGAGCTATGGGAGCTACTCCTGGTTGTGACGATTGCTACCTAACTGATACCTTTCTTCACTCCAATTCACTATTAAGTACCTGATTAACCAAATTAGGCCTTATCAACATTTTACCAGTCCACTTCTGAGTGACCTCACTGTTACTCATCCGTGCATACTTATGCCTATATATTTCACTTAAGTATAAGAAGGGCTCGTCTCCCTTCTTGACCTCTCTCTCTTACTTTACTTTTCCTACATTAATAAACCTTTTGCCTACATCCAAAGTCAATCCTTTTGGTATACTCAAGTAACTGCTTATAGTTCCACTTGAGTCACTTTACACTAATCCTTCTAAATCCGTTCCTATTGATATTCCTTGATTCTATCTTCTTAGCATGTCGGATCCTAACGCCGCCACTGTTGCTGCTGGTCTAGTCGCTCTGTACAAAGCCCCATTTACAAGTGATCAAGGCCGAATAGCCAGAGACCTGATCATTGGTAGTTTACCCCAGCTGGTAGGTATCATGTTTCACAATCTGGCCTACAGAATGGCTGTGTCAGTGTCCTCAATGACGCTCCAAGAGCTAATAACCGTGACACTGGTTTATTTTCGAATATCAAAGTTTGAAATATTGACAACCGAATATATTATTAGAAAATTTTATCATATTAAGTTATTTATTCTTCTAATATTTAATTCATTGCTCACAACCCTAGGTATTTTCATTCAATTTCATTTAGTATTCTCTCACACGGATATATTTATATTTTTTCTTAGTTTTTAAACTAAATCAATATTGTTTATTCATAAATATACAATTTTGTATAATGTTGTTTGAGAACTTAGGGTATGACGTTTTTTTGAAATTAAATTAATTTTAAACCATTTATTATATTATATATTTTGATATGTAGATAATATAAAAGATCAAGTTTTTATTTTAATATTTTACAAATGATAGCAATTATACAAGAGCAAAACAGTACATATTGTAAAACCATAGAGAATAATAGGTAAATAAAAGGAATCAAGCGATTGAGATATATTTTATACAAAGAAATAGTAAAGTAAATTAAAATTTTATTCCATTACAATCAACTTAATATAGTAGCAAGATATCTTGAATTTAAATACCAAGGTGAAGTAAATTTGAATTGAATTCAATGATTTATTAGGAATATTATTTAAGATAGATTCAGATATCTTGAAAATTATATTGAGGTAAGATCGTTTGTAATTTAATTAATCAAACAAAATAATATTTATTTATATTAGACGATATTCATTAAAGATTATATTAAGTGTGGAAAGAGCTAAATAGAAAATCAATAAACAGAATTATTATGCTAAAATAATTTTCAATGGAAATTTATTATGTTTTACAAATTCTCAAATAGATTTAATGTTAAAATAATAAACCTTGATGATATGTTATATAAAGGGATTGGGAAAAGCCAAAAGACTAAAATAACTTAATTAGAGGAAGAAACAAATTACAAATAATGAAAGATGATAGATAATTTTATATATAAATAATCAATTGTAGATAATGATTTTTATTGAATGAGTTTAAGAAACTAGAATTCAGTGAACTAACCAATCAAAATAATATAATAGAATTTTAGTCTAAATGTGGTTTATCTGAGAAAGGTGTTGAATGTTAAATTTAATATATGTAAAAATTTTACGAAAGCATCATTTGTGGGAATTTATAATCCAATTTAAAGAGATTATTGATGTAGTGTGAGGTGAGTATAGATTGATTCTTAACAGAATTATCAGACACATCTTTATTATAGAATCTTCTTATCACTCATACATTTCCCTTCTTTATATTATAAATAATTAGTGTACATATTCACGATGTCTATTCAGGTATTCAAGTTACTCAATAATTCGCCACATATTATTTACCAAAGATTTAGGATCAATACATTGCTCGCTTGGAAGAAGTCTTAGCTAGAATCAGCTCCGTTGGAACCTCCTCAGAAGAAATTCAACAAGTAACTTCCTTTGAGCTTAAATCGTGTATTAAAATATTCATTTTGATAAATAGGCTTCAGATATCTTGAAGAAAGAATATTTAAACAGCTCTAATTGCATTGTTTCATTCATTACATTGATCCAAAGCTCATCTAATCCTAATGTCCGTCAACTTGCTGCTGTTGAATTATCTAAAAAGATTTCTCTCTACTGGGATGAAATAGATCCCAATACCAAAAATGAAATCAGAAAATTTTTACCCGATCAGCTTTTAAAAGAAACTGAGTAAGCCAAGCTTTTATTATTATTTGTATTTTTCTCACTTTTATATTAGAAAGGCTCCTCGTCAGTCTCTCGCTCGTGTCATTTCAGCTATTGCTGAGATTGATATCAGCAAAAATGAATGGCCCAACTTGTTTGATTTCATTGTTCAATGTGTAAATAGCCATAACGCTGAACATCGTGAAATTGGAGTTCAACTTCTTTATGTTCTACTAGAATGTGTCAATGACGACTTGACTTCTAGCTTACCTCAAATCTTAGAACTTTTAGTTCGCACTTTATCTGATCCTGATTCTCAAACTGTTAGAATCGCTTCTGCTCAAGCCCTTGGAAAATCTTGCGAATTCATTGATCCTAGTGTACATGGTGAATTGGTTCATCTTGTTCAAGGTCAAATCCCCACCATTGTCCAAGTTTTGCAACATGCCATCAACCAAGGTGATGAGAATGGTGCTTCCTCTGTCATTGAAGTTTTTGAAGATTTACTATTGAGTGAAATCAGCTTTTTATCCCCCCACTTTAAAGAATTGACCGAGTTCCTTATTCAAACCGGTTACAGCACCAACATTGCTGATGGTATCAGAATCCAAGCTTTCAACTACCTCTTCTTTGCTTTAGAATATAAGAAGAAAGCCATTCGTAAGCATAATCTTCTCCAACCCCTTCTTGATATGATCATGACTGTCGCTACCGAAGATGATGATGAAGAAGATGATGAGGATCCTGACCACTCTAGTCCCGCTGGCACCGTTTTAAGCCTTCTTGCCACTTTGACTACTCATTTTTCTCCTGAAGTTATTTTCAACAACATTGCCCCCAAGGTTATTTCCTTCTCCAACCATGCCGAACCTGGTTATCGCAAAGCTGCTTTAATGGTTGTTGGATGTGCTATTGAAGGCTGTTCTGACTATTTGCAACCTCGTATGCCCGATTTCCTTCCTTTGATTGTTAATGGACTCCAAGACTCTCATCCCAGCGTTCGTAAAGCCGCTTGTTTGGCTTTATCTTACATTGCTGAAGAATTACAGACTGAAATCACTCAATATCACAGCAGTCTTATGCCTCCTCTCTTCCAATTGACCCAGGATAATAACAAATTAGTTCTTAAGTATGTATGGAATGCTTTAGATGCCATTGTTGAAGGTATGGAAAGTGAACCCGTTCAAGGCTATTTACCCACCTTAATGGAACAAATTGGCAATGTATTAAACTCTCCTGCCTCTTCTATTGTTAAGGGTCTTGCTCTTGGAACTTTAGGATCTGCTGCTCGTTCTTCTGGATCCGCCTTTGTTCCCTATTTCCCTTCTGTTATTGAACGTCTTGCTCAATTCATGGCTTTGAAACCAACTAGCGCTGATGAAAATGAAAATTTTGATTTATTAAATGAGCGTGCTGCTGCCACCGACGCTGCTGGTGCTATTGCTGATGCCGTTGGCAAAGAAATTTTCCGTCCTTATGCTGCTGAATTACTCAGACTCTCTTTGGAAGGCTTAAACATCCCTGGTGGTAAATTACGCGACTCTGCTTTCTGCTTCTATGGTATTATGACCCGTGTCTTTGGTGCTGAAGTTGCCGAATCACTTCCTTCCATTATGCCCGAAATCTTCAAATCTCTTCGTCAAAGTGAAACTGATGAGCCTTTAGATGATGATGACGATGATGATACTGATGATGATGAAGCTCGCTTTGAAGCTTACTCTGCTGTTGCTCAAGAAAAAGAAATTGTTGTTGATGTCATTGCTGAAGTTTTCGAAAATTTAGGAAGCCAATTTATTCCCTATGTCAATGAAGTTTACAAAGAACTTATCAAGGCCACTACTCACTTCAGCGAAGGACTTCGTAGAAGTGCTATTTCTTGTTTACTCCAATTTGTTATCAATTACTACAACTTGGGTAATAATGGTGAATACATCCCTGGTCTTCCTGTTCAAAAACCTGTTGATAGCAACACTGCTGCCATCATTGCTGAAACCATGAATCACATCCTTCAAATCTTACAAGAAGAAGAAGAACGCTTGGTTGTTGTTCACATTTGCAATGAAATCCTTAATGCTCTTGATACCGTTGGACCTGCTTTGATTGAAAATCATTTGCAAGAACTTTGCCCCATGCTTTTGAAGTTATTCAAACGCGAACATTTGTGTCAAATCCAACAAGATGATGAAGAAGATCTTGAAGCTGAAGATCCTAATGAAGTTGCTGAACAAGATTCCTTGGTTATCTCTGCCGCCTGTGATTTACTTGGTAGAATTTCTAAGGTCCTTGCCAATTCTTTCCTTCCTTACATTCCTCAATTCTATCCCGAAATCCGCAAATATGCTGATGAAAGCAAGCCCTCTAGCGAAAGAGCTACTGCCATTGCTACTTTTGGTGAGTTGGCCGACTTCACTAAGGGATCTATTACTGATTTCACTGATGACTTGCTTCAAGTTTTCCAACGCGCCCTTACTGATGCCGATCCTGAAGTTCGCTCCAACGCTGCTTATGGTGTTGGAACCTTATGTGCCAATACTGGAAAGGATATCTCCAGCCAATACCCTGCTCTCCTCCAATTATTATCTCCCTTGTTCAACAACCAACCCGTTCCCAACATCACCGACAACGCCTGTGGTGCTGTTTGTAGAATGATCATGGCTCGTCCTGATGCTGTCCCCTTGTCTGATGTTCTTCCCGTTGTTTTACGCACTTTACCCTTGAAGGCTGATTACAACGAAAATGTACCCGTTTACACCTGCTTGATTCAATTGATTCGTGGTGGACACCCTGCCATTCAGCCCCATCTCCAAGAAGTTCAAAATCTCTTTGATTTAATGCTTAAGCAACACTCCGATCAACTTACACCTGAATTAATCAACCAAATGGGTCAATTATAAATCAGTTCATATTGAATTTATCTTAGAAGCAATATCAATCATCTTGTCAATAAATATAATTTATAATTTATATGTCTATTATAATTAATGTCATTTGATTTATTAAAATGTATATTGTCATCAATATTAATTATATGATTTTTTTATTCAAATTTGAGATATTGAAATTTAATACATAATTGATATATTATATTCCCTCTATTATCAATAATTTACATTGTCTCAGTTATACTCTACCAATCATTTTATATTAAACCATATAATGCTTAATTATCTTAGTAACAAATAAATTAATTTTAGCATTTTATGATTTACGACAATATAAAAATCAGTTTGAATTGGTACCATTAATAGCTTTGATAATATAAGCTTTCATTATTTTATTTATTATATGATAATGAGATGAACATATTAGTTTTTCATACATATAAGATATTCTAAAAAATAGATTAAGAATAATGAATAAATTTTAAAAAGTAAATTAATTTTACCTTTAATTGATTATAAATTTTAATTTTAATAGAAGCACCAGATGATATTGTTTCTATATAATTTTCGAAATAATACTCATAAATTATACTTTAAACAAACTAGTTTTGGATAATATGTATAAGTAGAAAAATTACCCTGATCTAGCTACATTAAATATAGCACATATTATATATGCCATCCATAGATGAACTTGGCCCACATTAGTTTGCTTTTAAATGACATCCTATTCTCTGATACTGAGCCTAGTATCTATGATGATAGAAATAAATCTCTTAAAGAACAGAAACATAGGAATATTTGAGAAATATGCTTGTTCATAGCTTGTATAGATTTGCTGCAGATAAAGATAATTAAAATTAGCATGGACTGATCCATTATTCTGTTGACTTAAAACGGATATTGCTTTGGTGAATATGGATCTTTTAAAAATTACTGATATCTGAGCTATATTCACTATACTCTTGGGGGCAGGCTGTTAGAAGATTGTAATAGTAGCATTTCTGACTAGTGATTGGAGTTTGATACAATCGTGATAGACATGATTCTATCTCATTCTCTAAATCTAATCAAATTTTCATCAATATTAATATGAATAAAAATTTATTAATTTTAATTATTTAGCCTATTTTCATATAGAGTTGAATTTTATCACCATTTGATACATACTTAATTTTTAAATTTGCTAAATTTATAATTAAAATTATATTGAATATACTTAGTTATCAACAAGTTAGAATTGACATTCATATAATATAAAACCTAAAATTCACCAATATTTTGTGGTTTAATGTTACGGTAAATATATTTCTTGGATATTTTGATTTGATAATATTTTTAAAATTATTCTAAATTTTTAAATATCATATTGAATTTTCTTAATAATGAAAAATATTTAAAATTTATACACCTATTCTGTATTTTCAAATGAAATAAAGCTATAACTATTTGAAACATTTAATTATTAATTTTCTAATACATTCACTATATTGATTAAATTCTAAAATATCTAAGCTACTTTATATTGATTTTCATAAGTTATTAAATATATCTTATAAAAATATTAAATTCTATTAATATACTTAACAGTCCATGAATTATTTTGATAGTCTATCACTGTAAAGTTTACAATTGTCTTGAATTTGATAAACTGAGAGAAAATAGTAAAATATAGTCTCAAAACAAAATATCTGATTTATATTAGAGAATTGTTTTTGTATTTGATAAAAATAATAAATATATGTTTGGCATACTTTCAAATTTGAGATTAATAATGATTTAATATCCATAGTATATATAAATATTAAATCACATTTTAACTTAATTTTATTAATATTTAAACACTTTTGTTTATAGTTGATTTAAAAAATAAAGCAATATGTATATGATATTGAGTAATATAGATTGTTGTGGTAAGGCTTTTAAGATTTAGTCCTATATTAAATACAATTGAATGATTTAGTATACCAACTTTATACCTAGAATATGACCATAAATCTAATAATCCAATGTCAATGGATGTAAAAAGCATTAAAAGCAAATTATGCATCATTAAAAATAAAATATAATGATAGTTATCAATAATCATTAACAAAATTATGGATATATTTATCATAACAGTAAATGATTAAACATATTGTTAGGGTATCAAAAATATTATTATTGAATTGGGTTTTCTCTTGCTTGTTGACGAACCCGCTTTTCATATGCATCTAAATCTTTTCTATAAATTGAAGAAATTTAAGTAAATGAAATAATATTAAAATTAAACTATAATACCTATATAAATTAAAAGCCTCATGTTGAGCAGGAGAGAGCTCGTTAGGAGAATTCAATAGATCCTGAATACCTAATAAAATCTATAGATAAAGTCAGATAAATGTAGAATAATAGTAAGTATCAACATTTACCTGTTTAACTGTAATAGAAGGCTTCCAGCCTCCATCTTCATCTAAAATAGATAGGCATACTGTTCCTGAAGGATAAACATTAGGATGGAATAAGGGCGGTGTAAATTTGCCTAATAATTAATCAATAATATGAATAATATCGAGTAAAAGTAATTTACATTTAGGAGGTTTTGCAGGATAATCTATAACGAAATTAGCTTGATATAAAAAAAAGAATATTTGCACGTACCTTCAGAGAAATACATTGTTAATTTATATAGACCATTGGCCCAAGGAGTCTAAGAGACAGTTAATAAATAATAGACGCAAAATATATTTATACAGATAATTACGTTACTCTTCCCTGGGATACCACATTCCCAAGTCATTAAATCTAAAGTGGAATCTGCCTTTTTGGCAGGTTTGGCATAAAATCCCTAAAGGTAGAGATTAGTATGACAATGATATCTTTAGAGGGAAATATGCTAAAATACATGGGGATGATCCTTTCTCCACTGTTTACGTTCTTCAGTAAGTCTACTTAAACAGATTCCTGACATTTGCTTTTTGGTAACAAAATGAATGAAAATTCCTAGTAGTCTCAAATCAATGTCAATACATTCACTTATATTTATGAGGGTTCATGTGATCATTCCTGATGTTTGATTTATGGGATTAATAAAATTTCATTATTTTCAATATCAATTTAATGATTTGGTTTATTGAAATATATTAAACCAATTAGGTGTGTATTTTATAATTTGGTAGTAATTATATATATATATATATATTAATTGAAAGACATCTCTGAGGTTATGATTAATCAATTTTTAGTTAATATAATGCTACATCTTAGAGATTAAATCTCATTAATTAAGACTATCGTAAGTGCAAATTGTAAGCTGACCCAACAATTTTTCTCTTATACAAATGAAAATCAATTAATATTTTGGAATATCAATCAAATAATAACTATACTTATTTCATCTTTTGATTATGATCTTTGTAAATATAATGATTGAAAAATTCTAAATTTAAAGTCAATTTAAGCTATAATCTGAAAACTGTCTGAAATATATAATTAATGATCAGAAAACATATTTTAACCAACTAAAATTTTTCAAGTTAGAAATTCAATCAAATAAATAATTGCACTGTTATCGAATTGAAGTTTTGGAATATGCTATAAGCATGGATCTTATTATTCGAAAAAGGATGTTTAAATTGAGAAATATTATTATTTCAATTGACATGTAATTTTTTAAATCATCTAGGCATAGTTTAACACTAAATTTCAAGCGATTGAGTATTATATTTACAAAATTGAAAAATGATGTTTGATAATAATAAACAATGACTATAATCATTTAATACTAATATAAATTTGATATAAATGGATTTCTACTTTGTTATATCAAATACAATAATGTTTGATTGTATGGGTAAATAGCATAATGAACAACTAAAGAATTATTATTACATAATGTTTATCTTTGCAGAAATTTTAATAGTAAAAGCTATATTTGATTTATTCTGAATAATTGCATTTATATTTTTTAACAGAACATTCAAATATCGAATAAAATTTAATAGCATATATTTTGAATAGCAAGAGTAGCCTTCAATATATTGAATGATAAAAATGTAAAATATAAATATTCTATAACAATAGTCCTATTCCATATTTAATACAGTTATAGTACCTTAATAAATTTAAAGGATATAAAAAATCAAAATCTACATCTATTCCTTTAAGTTATAATCACGTTTAAGGATCATATTCAAACTCTCAACATCTACAGCAAATTGACGGAGATAATAGGCTTCTAAAAAGTGAATTTGGGATCCAATGATCACCAATGAATGAAGAGGAGCACCAAAGTCAATATCGAGCAGTTGTTTAAGAGTTCCAGAAACCATCTTTTGGTCAGTAGATCCAATGCGAGCAACACCAATGGCAAGGGTATCTTCATTATAAGCTAATATGTTTGTTGAGTAATATCTTCCAAATAATTTCAGTAAAAAATACCTCCTAATTGAAGCTTTTCTTCAACTTCCAATAGTTGCTCGACAGCAGTATTCACAGTCATGTACCTTGGAGGTTCATAAATCTTTCTGCCTCTGTAACATTCATTTAATAGAGATATATATGAACAAGCATTAATGATATTACCTGGCCATGTTTTCAATGGATTGTTCCTTGACCTTAATATCTATTATATTGAATTGAATATCAGGATAAATGAAATAACTTATCAAAATAAAGTTATACCTAATAAGCACAAAGTATGCATTCCTGCTTGACGATTCACTTGGATGCGTTGATAAAATGAATCAGGTCTCCAGGTTTCAGTAAAGAATACAATGGAAACAGCTTGACCAAAGTTGTATAATTGAAGACCACAAGCACCAATGGCGTTCATGATAGAAGCATTATGGATACATTTGACTTCAATGTTCAATTCTTTGGCTCTAATGCAGAGATCAGAATGGGTAGTAGCACCAAAAGGATCGCCGACTACCAAAAATGCAACGTTGATTTGATCAGCACCTTCTAAGATTTTATCACACTCGGATTCAACCATTTCACGATCAGCAACGATGATTTCTTTTCCATAGAGTTTTTCCTAATATAATTATCATTAATATTATTATTTTTTGAAATTGGATCTATATTTACTAGTCTCTCCTTCTCAACCATAAGAATACTGGTATATGCTTCTAAATATATTCTTTCACAGCTTTGAATAGCCTTTAACCCTTTTAAAGTGATATCTTCTTCATCACATAAACCAAGTCCAATAACATATAACATTTTCAAAAATTTTATTATCTTATTTTTAACATTTGTAATTTTGTTAATACAACAAAATGAGACTTTTGTTTTATTGTATAAATACTAAAATTGTGGGATATTAAACCGAATACAATCAACATTTTGAGTATATTTCACATTACTTTTATAATAAAAAATGCATACGCATAAGCTACAAACACATTCGATTGTAATATTATTTTGATTAATGTTATATTTTCTATTTACGAATTTCAAATCAACAAACCAAAATTATAACATAATGGTAAAATCTTAATCTTTGGAAAATATTCACCAATTGAGAGCATTATATTCAATATAAAAAATTATTTCAAATAAAGTAGAATACCTTTTTAAAAAATGATTGCAGATTTATTATGTTAAACTTGTTTTAGATGATATTGTAATAATTGAATATTATTAATACTCCAATAATATACTCTCAATTTTGTTGATAATTTGTAGATTTTCTATATATAGTATTGTTATAATTTTTCAAACCTGTTATATATTACAAAAAATTTAGGATTAAATTTAATATATTAAATATAAGATTTTATTTATTATAAGTGATCAAAACACTACTATAATATTATATAATACCTTTGCTTAATATCAATAATATTTGCAATAGCTTATATTTTAAAAATTTATATATTTTAAATAATTTGATTTATATATATATATATATATTTTAATATTCAAATTTATTTTTATAATAAAATATATTAATATTGTTGGTTTTTTTTCTTTTTTTAAGGTAAAATATAAGTCTATGTTTATTTTATGCTTTATTCAACCATGTCTCCCTTTTAAATTATTTAATAAAGG
>JNEM01006142.1:0-20907 GCA_000697335.1 Conidiobolus incongruus B7586 | reverse complement strand
AAATATTAAATAAAATTTCATTAATTAAAAAAACTATTTTAAAAAATAAATAGTTATTTTATAAAGATATAAAATATATTTTTAAAATAAATAATATGGATTTCAAAGCCTTTTTAGTAAAATTATTATAAAATTAAATTTATACTCTATTATATTATTTAATAATTATGAAATATTTAGAAAAATATAAATTACATTTTATAAAATAAACCACAAAATATTAAAAATGAAAAAATATTAAAGTAAATATAGTTGGTAAAATATTATAATTGAAAAATAATTTTTTATAGTTAATTAACAATATATACAAATAATTTTTTAAAAAAATACAAATTTATCATATATTAAATGAAATATTTAATAAATATTTTTTCCATTGAATATATTAATATAGTGATTAAATAATTAATAAATTTATATCTTTATTATTCTTCAATGATAATATTTAGTGTAAATACTATTATAATAATAATAATATATTGTAAATCAACTAACATTCAAGAATTATATCATAAATTTAATATTTTAAAATATTAGATTATACTGAGAATTGTATATTTTTATGTAAGAGTAAAATATACTAAAAAAATAATAAGTGATATAACTTTGTAATAATATCATAATTAAATTAAGCAATTAATTCTTATATAAGATATTATGATAAAATTTTATAGCTATTTTAAGAAAAATATTATTATAAGGAGCTAAATTGAAGTGAGTAGCAACAGAAAATAGATCTAGAGATAATATAATATACAAATAATTTGAATCAAAATTTGCATAAGTTTTTCCTTGATATTATAATATGTAAAATATTATTCTGGATTATTGATTCAATAATAAATTAAATAATAATATCCTTTAATCTTTGATCTATTTCGTTTGAATAGATATATTTTCCTTGATATTGAAGAATGAAAATGTTTTCATAAGTAATTTATGATTGATATAATATTTTAATATTTGATGTTTTATCTTATATGGTTTTAAATATTTAAATTGCAAAATAATGTATAAATTTGTGATAAATCAATTTACTATGGATGGTGATGAATTGGTGAATATAAAATATAATATTGAATGTTTTTTGAGCGTTTAATCGAAAAATTATAAAGAATAAAAATTATTTTTGGATCAATTTTTATTGACTGTAGTCGTGTGATTATTCAAAAAATCAAGTTATATTGAATTCGAAAGTAATCATTTAATAACAGATTTAATGTAATATATATATATATATATATTGATTTAAACTTAACTCTTGTCTGAATAATAATTGCTAATTTGGAAAGTTTTTCTTTTAAAATTTGCAAATTTTGAAAAATTCATAACTCATTTTTTATTGTCATCAAGTTGAAATTTTGATATTAATATATAATACACAAAAGATAATTCATAAAAATAATATGTGAAAGAATCATGGATGGGAAATGAGTTAAAAATTGAGGTTTGATAAATTTATTTATCAGCATCCTAGAGGTTTTATTCATACATAAATGAATTAAGTATCAATATTATGCCATCACATCAATCGCATAATATTCTTGGACGAATTAAATTCAAAAATAACATAAATAAAACAAGTATAAATAGCTTTGACCAGTGTTTATAATTTTGGTGTTTTTTAAACTATTTAATACTTATATTACTTTTAAATTTAAATCAATTGTTAAAATGAAAATTTTTGGTACTAGTATTATTGGATTATTTATGTTTGCTACAAATGTCAATGGTTTTGCCATTCGTAGAGGATTTTTCGATGATTTGACTAAAAGTCTTACTGGATCGGATTCTGGTAAAATCACTCAGAAGGAAACTCCCAGACTAGCTTTAAAAAATGAACAACCGTCAGGTTCCCATACACTGGACGGTCTCTTGGATAAGGCTAAGCTCTTTTATGAAATGGGTGTACCTCTATTAAAGAGTAAAATGGATAAAGAAACTAGAGCGCAATTTGAAGATATAACCAAACAAATTAAAGAAAATGAAGGATTTAAGACGTTTATGGCGGAAACTACAGAGCAATTTAACAAAATGGTTGAAGAAGTTAAAAGACGCAGATAAGTTATATTTTTGAATAAATAAATTTAGACTGTTATATTTCAATTAACCTTTTACCTAAACATTTATTTTAGTTCTTTAGTATCCTTATTGTTACTCATATTTTATTTGGAAATATATATTAATTTTGGAAATATTAATCAAACTGTTCAAGATATTTTTATCTTATAAATTATTTTTAAATTAATGTATGAATAAAGATTGTTGAACAAGTGATATTTCATATATTTATTTTTTTAAATTTCATTGATAAGTAATAGATTAAAACTGAAAATAATACTCTAGAGAAATACAATTTGTAGCTTTATGGATGTTGATTAAATCGGTTTTTCAATATAATTATTTTTTGACAGGTTGTTTCTATAATTATATATATTTTGAAAAAAATTTACTTAATTATAGCTTTGGGTTATTATACAGCCAATGTATCCCATAATTTATTACACAATGAAATTGAATTAAATAATGTGTTTTCATATCCATTGATTACAAAATACATATATAAAATTATTACAATTGCATCAAACACAGCAATTTTTAACTAAAAACTCTATTATTCATAAAATAATTATCAATTATAAAGTAGTTAAAGATGTCGGAAAACCTTCAATGGTATGAAGGTGTGGAAAAACTTTTACCAAAACAACCACCAACAAAACATTCCCAACCTAGTAAAAAGGATCCTGCCCCTCTATTACCTAGCGAAATTGAAAAGGAGAAAAATAAGGATGACAAAACTTTCAATACAGATTACTCTATTTCCACCTCTCAAGCTGATAAACAGAAATTACCAGGTTATCTCAAACAAGCTTCAAATCCTGATTCTGATTCTTTATCACAAACTGAACAAGGTATATATTTATTTTTAATTTCTTTAAATATTTTTTTAAACTTTAATTAGCAAACCCTCTCTTTAATGCCGCAATGAGAGAGTTATTCTTTTTCTCTGGTTCTCTTGTCGGTTTATTCACTCTTATATATACCAATCTTTACAACAAATTGTCTAAATTTATTCCTTTCACTTGGTTAGCTAGTAAATTCTCCAAGTTAATACTATATTTAAAGTCTTTACTAATACTTACACTAGCATATATCTTTGGCTGCTTGATTTTTATACATCTGAGTCATTCTGCTTATAAAGTGATTACTTTACCTCCCACTATTGTTACACAGCCCGCTAAACCTGCTCCCATCCCCAGTGAAAGTGTAACTGAACAACCTAAAGAAGATTTCGTCACAACTATTAAATTATATTTAAGTATATTTTTCTCTTTTGGTGATTTTTTCAAAGGGTTGAAATCATCATCAGATTCAGCTGCTCCTGCTCCTGCACCTATCAATACTACCACAGTTCAACCTAATCTTAATTCTGCACCCTTTGCTTTTCAACCTCCAGCTTATCGTCCTTTATTCACCCAACATCAACCTCAGACTCAACCTCAATTCCAGTCTCAACTTCAGTAATATTATTGTTTCATCTTCTAAATTCAATTAAATTAAATGATTTTTAGGATGCAATCCACGAACCAAGCTGTCCCCTCTTTACATTTTGGCGCTGCTCCTTTGTCAACTTTTCGTCCTACTGTTCCCTCTGCTACACCTGCACCTACCCATCCCAAATATCACCCCGCTCCTCTCCCTACATCTCACAAAGAATCTCAATATCAAGATCAATTGATCCCTGGCATGAGCTACCTTGATCCCAGTAGTACTATCGAAGAGTTCAAACTTCAAGATACCCAATATCAATTGATTCAACAGTTACGTCATTGGATTTCTAAGCAATTATTAAAATCGTTGGTTGAAGCTATTAATGGAATCGATCAATTCCTCATTGAACAGCAGTTACCTCATCTCACACTTTTAAGCGCGACTCTTCCATTAGAAGAAATGGTAACTATTTTTGATACTCAACCAATTAACACCAACTTTCCAACTTCATTAAGAGAGCTTTACAAAATGTATCCAACTCATCCCACTATCCAAGGTAGGTTACAATTGGAAAGATATTTGAATTTGGGCGAGTACGAATGTCGTGAATATATGATTTATCGTATTTGTAAACTTGCTGAAGGCGATTTTATGACCCACTATCGCTGGAATTCTGGTGGTGATGCTAAAGATCATTGGACTCATGAATATCCCACAGATAGTGAATTAATTTTCCATCTCTTCAGTACTTACATCGACCTCAATTGTAATCACCATGGAGCTAGTTGGTTGACTAACCGCAGCTTTAGCAAGGAACTTCGACTCGGATGGAATCGTAGACCCCACGATTTAGAGGGATTATTTATTAAGGAATTAGAGCCTAACCATCTCAAATATGGTGTCATTGATCAAAACAGATTACTCGATTTGCCTGAGGTAAATTTACCAAAACTTTAGAGGTTTGACACCAAATTTAATATAAATTATTTTGAATTTATAGGGAAGATTCAATTTATTCTTAACCTTGATTGTTTACTTAACTTTAGTTAGAGACAAATTACAAGGACGAATCGGGTAAGTTGAAACTTGCTTTGACAATATATATTATATATTAATATTAAAAATCTTAGATTATTTAATGCCAATAGTAATACCTATAAATTAATGGATGTATTGAAAATTGAACCTTAAATCCTAAGATCGAATAGAAATTGGAGAATCGTATACCTATAAAAATAATATCGAACAATATAATCTTTCATTGACTTCATTTTATTAAATAATCAGAGTCAAACTGATCTTATTATGGTTTATTTGGAATTATTAAAATGTATTATTTTATATAAAAATAAAAAAATTATTATCATTATTATTTAATACATTTGTTTTTATTACTAGTTGAAATATACTCAATTATAATATTTAATTATTTAATTATATAATTTTCTGATGTTGATGCCAAGTATCATATTAGAATTTAGGAACAGAATAATATATATATAAACGTATATTTTTATAAATAATAACGCTAATAAAAAACTATATATAATTTTCAATTTCAAATGTAATACACTTAAGTCTAAATTTTTTATAAGTAATTGATCATCTCAGTTAAATTAATTAGGTTAAATGATATTGGAATTAAATTATTCCTATCAATTTCGCCAAATTGATTAAAGTAATTTATATATAATTTATATTTACAGAAATAACTTTAAAATAAAATAATATTTTAACCAATCAAATAAATGGTTATAAACTAGTAATAATCCAAAGTCGCTTTAATTTTACAAATTGAATATATAATTTTAGTTATCAATATAATTTATTCTAAATAAAGTATTACCTTAATATAATATGAGATTGATTTATTATATTTTAATATAATAGTATATTGTTATAAAAGTTATAATATTATATCAATAAAAAGGCTTTAATATATAATATCTACATTGGTGTATTTCAATAAAATTAATTTATTTCAGCATTATATTTATTTTTATTTAGTTTTTTATCAAGTGAATAGAATTAAATTCCAATTATTCCTGTAACCAAGAATAAATTATTCTTGTTTGTAAAGGCAACTTTTAAATTTCATAAATTCATTTCTTCGTTTCATAATTATTTAAAATAAGTATAATTACCTTTATTTTATTAAAAATTTTATTAAATATTTATTTCTTTGTTAATAATGATAAAAATTATCTTTAAGTAATTTAACTAATTAAAATTATTTCTCATTTTATTAAATTTGGCTATAGCTTTTTAGCTTTTATGCTATTATTGATAACTTGTCAAGCTCAGAGTACATTTGGAAAGTTTGACCCTAAGAAGTTTGATAAAAAAAGCTGTTTAAGAGAAGCGAAGTTAAAAGAAACAGGTAAAATAGATATATTTTATAAATTTGAATTTCAAATTAATAAATTATTCTAGCTAGATCTGATAATACATATATATTCATGTTTAAAGACGGAACTTCGAACTCTGATAAAAGACAATTCGTCATCGATTTATTATGTTCCAACGGGGAATTCCACCATGATTTATCAATAATTAACGGATTTAGTGCTAAATCCAGTAGAGCTTTCGTACAAAGAGCTGTTGACCAGTTGAATGCACCTTATGCCGGTATTATTGAAGAAGTGGAAGCTGACCAACCGATTAGTATCGACCCCATCGAACGTTTTGGAATTGATTTTTAAATATTTTTCTCTTTTTAAACTTATTGGTTATTTTTCATTGCTATTTGAATATATTGAATACTTGTCTATTTTTTTATGAATAATCAATAAATAGTTATTATTATTTAAAATTATGTTATTTATAGTTTTTCATTGTGTTTAATATTATAAAAGCTCCAGAAATTCAAATTGAAAAAGTTTTCGAATAATATACATTATGATATCTAATAATATCCAATAATATATTTGAAGTTAAATGATATATATATATATATATATATATCTTAAATTTAGTTTTTTTAATTCTTAGAATTTTTTCAATTATAAATTGGAATGTTAAAAGTATATATATGATTAATATAATCGCTGTCAATGTGAAATTTATAATGAAAAATGAATAAAAAACAAGTGACTTGTTTGATATCATTGTTACCAAAATAGTAACTATTAGATACTTGATTAATAAAGAATATATTATCTAATGGAAATATGTTAATTTGAAATTGTTTTATTCAAATAATCCAATTTTCATGTTTGAGTATCATTTTTGTTACATATGAAGCGATTCGCTTCTATCGTTGATATTTATTTGCTATTAACTATACAAGAAAATTTATTAAGGTTTTAAGAATTGTTTTAACGTTAAACATCAATAAAACGATGAGATATATATAGTGTTATTTTTGAAGGTTTTTCGAAAATTTTCTTAACAAATCATTTTTCAATTGAGTTATGTCATTTAATTTCTTGAATTAGAATTTAGCTAAATATTCAAATATGTAGAGTGGGATATGATAAGCTTAATGAATTTCAAAAATGACAACAAAGACTGTTTAATTATATCCAAAGATATATCTCATATTTTCTGCATAATAATTTCATATTAATTCTTTTATTATAATAACCTCAAATATCCAAATCAAAAGCATATAGTATTTAAATAATATAACAATATTTAAATCGTTATAAAATTGAAAATATAAATAAAAAGTTATTTAAGTATATGTTGATTTAAACTCTTCAACCTTTCAAAAAATAACCAGTAATCGTTAATTTCAACTTAAATATATTTATGATTGATATTATAGTTTTATAGCTTACTATTCAAAAAACCAGGACTAATAATGATTTTAATAGATATTTCCTTATATTCTAAATCGTTATTTTTTTGAATATTAACTCATCAATCCAAAATAATTGCTTATAAAATAGAATTGCGTATAAAATATTGATAAGTATTATGAAAAACTATAATAATATAATTTGAAGTTTAAAATATATAGATTGATACATTCTTCAATTGGTTAAATGATCGAGAGAAACTTTGTAATATTCTGAACAATTCATTTAGTTATAATCAAAGTTATTTACACCAATTGACTTAAGAAGTTGGATTTTAATTTGAAAAAATTTTAATATAAATAGATTTTTACAATGAGACATTAAACCATTAGAGTGTAGTAGATGTGTTTTTTATTAATATGCTTCTGTAATGGTTGGATTATAAAATTCAAATAACAATAGCATTTATATCTGTGGCTGTAAACAGTTATCTCAAAATAGTTAAAAAATTAAGTTTTAAATGAAATCTATAAATACTTTGACTAATATTAATTGATCAAGTAGATTTATTCAGTCTAGAAATTCCAATCATATTTCTGCATAATTGTATTTAAAAAAGCAAAAAAATATCAAATATATCCTCAAAAACAGCACTATTTGAACTAATCAATTATTACATATTACAAATATCTCAGAAGGTTTCTAGTTCTTTTTCAGTTATTTTTGATAAGCTTTCAACAATTTAAAAGTATATGATGATGGATCAATTGCACCATTGTTTATTCATTTTAATGAATATTAATCTATCAATAGCATTTGGAAAAATATTTATGATACATGATTCAAAATCTCTTAGTCAAAAATACTATATTTGAATCAATTGATATGATTAGAACAAAAGATTATTTTTATCTCAAATTTCATCTATTAACACATTATTTCCATACTTTATTGAGTACTTGATTATATTTAGGAATAAACTGATTGGGATGATCATATAACTTGAATATAAAAGATATTGAAAATTTTACATTAAAAATGAATGATAATCCAAATAATATTATATAATCATTTAATAGTATGCCATGATTTAGCTAACCTTTTAATGATAATAAATTCAAGAAAAGATAACTCTTATTTACTAGCATACTAACTATTTTCAAATTAGGAATTACAATACGCCCATGCTCAATTTATCTAAACATTAAATTTTTGAATTGAATATCTGATTACCATTTTTGGGGATTGGCAGAATGAACATAATGTTTAAATTCATGTTGGTTAAAATTGGGTTTAAGATATTAGGAAATTGAAACGGTGTGATGAATAGTTGGACAAGTGCTAAATAATTTAATGTGAATAAATGAATTTCGACCACTAATAGGTATAAATAGGTTAGAGATTGCAAAATGGGTGAATAGTTTTTTTGATATTTGCTTTGGATTGACTTGTTTTATTAAAATGAAATTGAGTTTGCTTGCTATCATTCCTGCTATTCTCTCCCCCATCACTGCCCAATCTGCTAAGAAGTGTGCTGCTCAAAATGTTGTCGACAAATGTGTCAGTGACGCTGAAGCTGCTCTCAACCACTGTGGTGACGATGCTGTTTGCAAATGTGAAAAGAACCAAGCCTTATTGCAATGTTACATCAACTGCCCCGACGATGAAGTTAACAAGGGTAAAGCTAAGCTCCAACAAGCTCAAGTCGATATTTACTGTAATGTTCCCGGCGCTAAGAAGCCCACTTCCACCGCTACTAGCGCTTCTGAAAAGACTAGTGCCACCGGTTCTGCTTCCGATGCTTCTAAGTCCTCCGGCTCCAGAGACTCTGTCAGTAAGACCGAATCCGGATCTAACTCCCAAAACAAGACTGGCGATGCCTCCTCCCAATTCGCCAGCGCTTCCTTCCTCGCTCTCTCATTAGGTATTGTTGCTGCCTTCTTCTAATTCCGGAATTAGTTGTATCAAACACTCAATCGTTCATACTCTAAAGAATATAATTAATATGATTATTTTGGGTTGAACTGTAATTAATATACTAATACATTATAATATATATCTTATCAATTGTTATTTGATTTTTTTTGTTATGTTTTTTATCAGAAATTAATTTTTTTTTCATATGTATTTAACATTTATTTCAAGTACTCAGTTCCTAGCATTTACAATTCAGTAGTCACACTATCTCCCTAATAACTCCATATTATATTAAAAACGCCGCAGTAACACCAGATATCATGCCATAAACAAAATTTATAAAATTTTATATCCTTATAGCTTGAAATGAAATTTGCCATAGTTTTATTCGATTTGACTTTGAATTATATAAAAAATTAATGAATTTAGATTTTGTGTAATAATTAAGAAAATAGAAAGTATAACAAATATACAAAAAAATATAGCCAATTTGCATATTAATTATAAATGATAGTAATGTGACAAAAAATTGTCAAACATTCAATTTAATCAACCTGATAATTATAAATTACAATTTATTATTTGATCATTACTATAAATTTCATAAAATTTTGAATAGTAATTTTCTTTAGAGTTTAAATATTTAATTAAATTGATAATTCAATTATAAAAACTATAATATGCTTTGTATTGTGTTATTTTTTATTAGGTATTATGATCTAATTATTATAAAACAATTGGGAATATATCTTTTCAAATGAAGAATTAATCTTTTTAAACCTTAACTGATAATTTATATATTAAGGGACTGACCAATCCATATCCAGCTTATTAGGGACAATAATGTAAAATTAATTAAATTTGTATAAATCATATAGGTTTTAAAAGTGGTATTGTTTATATTTTTATAAGAAAAAAATATTAAATTAATTGTCAATATCCATATCATCCTTATGGTTATCTGCATTAGTAGGGCGTTGCGGTTGAGTATCATTCAATGCTAACTGATCGTCGTCAGTGTCCTGATCGTCATCCTCCTCGTAATCTTCGTCATCATCATCGTCAATAGGATTTGAAGGCATGGTGGTAGGTACTTCGTACTCCATATCATCATCGCCATCGCCATCGCCATCGTCGTCTGATCCAAACACGTTGGCATACTGCTCTGAGTCTTCGAAGTCCATGGTGAATGGGTGGCTGTCGCGGGGGTTGAGAGTGAGTTGGTCCATGAACTGGTCAATATGCGTATTGTCCATAGGTCGTCGGAATGCATCGAATGGGTTGGATTCAGTCTGTGTGGTGAAGGGAGTTTCCCTGGTGGCTGTGGGATTGGAATGAGACGACGGCGTTCCAACATTGCTGGCGACCACTGACGCGATCTTGGGTTTCTGGCTGCTTTGCTTCTGATTCTGTTGGTACTTCATCTTGTCGTAGTCCCACTTCTTCACGAGGATCTCTTCGTCAGTATCCTCGTGATTCGCTATCTCTTCCGGCGTTTCGAGGATCGCTTTGACCAGTTTGCGGATCTTGCGGGTGATCGCGTGATGGTACCATCCCGAGGTTTCATCACATTCGTTGCGAAGGCCATAATTAGAATCAATATAGCGTCTGACTCGAGGGTGTATAATGTCCGAGTATTGGTATTGGGATCTGAGCGTAGACGAAGGAGAATCAAAGATGAAGCTATAATCCTGATGACTAGTTTCTTGGGGTTCTTTGCTTTCAACAGATTCCCGAGGTTCGATGGCCAGTTTACGCTTTGCACGAGTGATCTGGCGCTGTGCAGCGATTGATCGAATGTCTAATACCTGATAAAATCTGGCATCAATATGCTCCTTGGGATTATAACCGTAGCGAATCCAGCAATCGCGCCATGGACCATTACTCATAAGATAGGCGACTTGTGGTAATAAACGCTCATAAATAATTCTCTTTTGCTTAGGGATTTTACTCATAAAAGAATGACGAGCCCACACTGGACGTTCTTGAAACAAATTCTGAGCCTTATCGAGCAAATTTTGGGGAATTGACGTGCGATGCGCCAAAAGTTGTGGAGATGGCCCCAAAGGAATATTATCATCGTCGAATTTTCTTACTAGCATGAGGATTTTGGTACTCTTGCGCATATTTTGATATTTGACTGAATAACTATTACCGTCTGCGGACTTGACCATCACCTTCCTTAAACTGGGGGCTTGCTGGAACTTGTAATCGAAATAATTCTCCATTCTGGAGAAGATGGGAGGAGGTATGAGTGGTAAATTTAAATTGGAAATATCCATATTCAGCCACAAGTTCCCTTGCATAATTAGATCTTCGGGCTTTCCCGAGATGATGGCCTTCGTAAGCGGAATGGCAGGATGGTTCCTAGAACATATATACTGGAAATCAGCTAAACTGCGAAATTTCAAAGTATTGTTAATTAGTCCTACAACTTCGCCATGAACACTCAATGTCTCCCCCCGTTCTAAATCTTCGTCAGTAGGAACCCCGCCATTCTGTTGAGAATTTCCAGTATCTTGAACCTTCTTCTTCTTCCTAATTCTCACCTTCCTAGTCACTTTCAGCAAAAATTTCCTTGTATCGATATTATCACCACTTATCGGGTGACTCAAAGGGTCCTGAGGTCTATACCTCAAGTCGAAAGCTCCCTGCCCCACAAAGCTCTTAGTTAAGCTCTCAATCCCGCCTAAAGTTTCTAAACACTTGTTTAAATTTTTTATATAGCCGGGATATTCAACGTTAAATAAGAAAACGTTGGGTAACTGTTGTTGGTCTGCCTTTTCGTAATCAGGTAATTGAATAGAATTTTGGAGATTGCTTGGAGGATCTGACATATTATTTTAAGGAATTTCAGTGTTATTTAACGATTAATTTTCATATAGTAATTGAATTTTTTATTCGTAATTAATTGTTTAATTTAATTGATAATAATTTTATAAATTGGACTGATATTAAAATTTATAAAAAATTACAGAGTACATTTTTATTATGGGAATTTTTTAACTTTGTAATAAATTAAATAAATATAATTAATTATAAATCTAATATATAGTTATTATATATTATTAGAATATTATATTGGTCTTAATAAAATATAATAAGAAAATAAATAGGAATTGCACTTGGATTGGTATACTTTCAACTCTTTAAAATTATAATAAAATAATCTATTTTAATATTTATTCTTTTTCACCCAATTAATTAATATCATAATAAACATTTTTTAATAGATTATTTTTAATTAAAATTTAAAATATTCGTAATATTGGATGGATGAAGACTTTTATTATTTGTGGAATGTGTTATTAATATATTTTAAATTAATGGTGATATAATGAGTTTAATTCTTTCTATTATTTTTCCTTTTTTGCGACTCGATATCCGATTAGTAGGATGATGAAGATTGGGATACAGATCCAAAATTGGATCTTAATCTCGATCTTATACTTGAAAAATATGACAATGAAGAACTATGAATACGACTGCTACTGCTTCTAGTAGATTTAGAATAGTTGGACTTATCGCTCTCCGATCGCGAACTAGAACGCAAGCTAACTGATGAAAACCTAAATTCCAATTAATCATCAATCCATTAAATACTTTATCACAGAAACTAGCTTTCTAGTTTCTTTGTATTTTCATCTCTAAACTAACATCCTTTAACAATCTAAAAAATTTAATTAAAAAATATTTAAGCATAACTCAAAATTCTTTCACTGAGTATCGGTGTTGGCTTATCGATCTGTTTGGTTCTTGTAGGTCTCGAAACATGCAACATCACATTCTTACCTTCATAAGTCTACTTCAAATATTAGAAAAACATAATTTGAAATGACGATAAAATTTTTTTTACTCAATGATCAAATTATAAAGATTTTTATATTTTATTAATCAAAAATCAATTATAATTGGCTTGGAATAACTTGACATTGAGTTCCTTCACCACTAGCTCTTTTACTAGTTGGATTTGCCTAAATTACGATAACTAAAAAATACTAATAAATGGATTACTTGTAACTCGGTAAATTTTTCCAAAGTTGCTATAACTCAATATTGATTTTTGTTATATTAATGAAAATCTGGTGGTGGACTAGAATTGGGTAATTTAATAAATTGATCAAGTTGAAAGTTATTATGGGATTAAATGAAGTGTTAAAAATAATGTTAATATTTTGAGTTTGAAGATAAGGTTGATCAAATAAAGAAAAATATATTAATATAAAAATATAAATTAATCGAATATATAGTAAAATTGCCACGTAATATTTCTCTCTTAACAATAGTTTAAACAATTTTTCCCTTAAAATCTTTTAGTATTGAGATTTTGAATTAATCGAAAAAAAACCCAAAAGAATAAGGTAAAAATTATTTATTGATTTAAAATTACATTCATATATCTATTAATATTCTTGAATATATTGGTTTCTTAAAATTGTTTAGATTTGATTCAAATTTAATGCGAGAAAATTATGGATCGAAATGGAGTGGAAGGATGATGAAGTAGTAAATGAAGAAGTATGGGGTATAAATTATAATCTTATGATACGAAAATCTACCAAACAATCTAATCCTTATCCCTACTTCCCGTAAACCAATCTCTATAAACCAACTCCTCCCTATCTGTCGGCAATGGCACCAACGCAATTTGCACTTTCTTATCATTATTCAAATTCCTAAAAAATTCACAGTCTCTACTCAATGGAAATTCTGCAGAAGGTAATTTACCAGGTTCTAATCGTCCTCGATTGTCGAAAGTGTTGGGTGGAAATTCTTGTAATTTGTTGAAAATGTCGGAAATGTCGAGGTCGTTGATTTTGGGGGGATGATGATCAATATCGAGTTGAGATTGGTCGTTTAAATGGAATTGAATGCGGTCGTCATTTGGGATGAAACTTATATCGTTGAAAGTTAGATCTTGACTTTTGGTGGGACTTAAAGCGAGCCGATTTCTTTGAGTAGGTTTTGTATAAGGTAACAATCGCTTCGTAGTGAGTGTTTTCAAAGGATTGTAACAGGGTTTCGTCGGCGTATTCATACATTGGATAGGTGAACTTTTGTGAATTTGCCCAATTTTGTGGGGTGATCGTATGGGCGTGAATTGGCTGAAGTTGGGACGTTTTGGCATATTCTTTTGGTTTTGTTGCATCGTTTTACTTATTATATTGTCGTTTTCGTCACTTACATGTTTGGAAAGGCCTAATGTGGTGGAAAATTTGGGCATTTTGTCCTTAGCGGGTGTAGATGTCATTGGTTGACCATAGTTTTGTAATTTGACATTCTCGTCAAAATTATGGTTGTCTTTAGTTGGAGCAAAATTGTTAATAAATTTGGACAATTTAGTCTTTGTTGGTGTCGAAGTGGTAAGTCTCGGCTTGTTTGTGGGCGAATTCTCCTCGAACGAAAAATAGATTTCATTCGATTCCGTACTACTTAACTTTTGGCAATCACTACGATCCGTTGCAGTATGAAACGTATCTTGACTCGGGTCAATTTCCCCCAAACTTACCCCTATAAAGTCTGGTAAAGTAATATCTGCCAAATTATTCTAAATTTTATAATTAATAAAAAACCAACAAATTCTTAATAATTCTTACACTTTCAGCTCTCGATTGAAACGGATTCAAATAACAACCCACCGGGGACGCTGCCTTCAATTTGGGAACTTCACCTAAATTGGCAGGTTTTGTGGGATGGGCGTTCAAGTACCCCAATAGACTCGCTTCTTCCTCCGGTTTAATTAGTTGACTTTTGAAACTGGATGGCTGGTTCATATTATATTAAATTAGCAGTCAATTTTGGGATATTTATTTATTATGGAGTTTTGTGATTTTATTGTTGAACAATTGCTATCCAATAGATATAATCATAGATGATAAATTGGTTTTATGGGATTGCTATTTGGTGGATCAATAAATTGAAATGATTGGCTAATTTGAGTTCATTTTCGCGTAAAAAATCTGATATATTAACCAAAATATTACAGATTTAAAATTAAATAAAACAAATTATTGAAATTAATATTTATATTGAATTTTAAAAACAGCAAATTAATCAATGAATTCAAATTTCAGTAAATACCATTCTAATTACAATATATTGTTGAGTTTGGAAATTAATTATACATTTATTGGACGTATTTTTCTACTTGTATCTAACACCCAAAAATTTAATATATTCTAAATAATAAGAATAATCCAAATAATAAATTAAATATAAAATCTTAATAAATATATCAAAGTTGATTAATTTTTAATGCTCAAAATAATCATTATGCGTTATCAATCGTTTAGTTCGACAATACTACTAAAAAGGAATATTTATAGGGATTAAATTATATTTATATTTTGAAAAAATTATCAAAATAAATATTAAAAATATCATATTAAAAAATTTATAATGTAAACTTCAAAACCCCTTTGAAAAGGCATGGTTCTTTAATCATATTGACTGATCTCGAATCTTATTCGGAGTTTGAGATGTCACCCAAACATTACTTAGAATGATTTAAATTCAGAGTATTTGAAGCAATAAAATTCAGTGAAATGCTATTATCAAAATGAAATAATGTCTCAATTACTTTCAACTACAGCCAAATTTCAATCATATACATCATTTGATTAAATGAATGCTTGGCTATAATTTTTGTTAATAGTTAATTAGAAATTTAAGACATTTTAATTGATATTGAGAGAGTTTAATAGTTATAATTAAAGAACTTTGATAGATATCCATCCTAATTTAACTTGGAATTAATAATTCAAAAAATAGGATATAAAATCACTGCATCTAATATGGATGATAATTTTATCAACTTTGGACAATATTTTTTCTTTAGGCGTAAATTCTTTGGTTTTGAATGGCTAACCAATCAAAACACTTCATGAAATTCAACCAATCATAAATTAATCAAAACCATACGTGACACTTTCACTCTGAACAATGATTGAATTAATCCTACTCCCATAATCCTTTGTAAATCAAACCAGGTAATATTTTTATTTGTGTAAAGTGATTATGATTCATTCAAAATTTAGAAGAACACTCGAATATTAAACTAATAAAAAAGTTTCTAAAGAAAATAAAGCAAGTTGAATAATGGGAAAAAGAAAGAAATTTAATAATATAGGAAAGTTGATTAGGTATTTTAATTAATATCATTTATTATATTTTATTTTATATAAATATATATTATTAATATATTAGAATGAATTTTGACTCCAATTTTAAATTATTTAATTAAAATATGACACAGCCCAAATATCGCCAACGTTTTATACCCCAAATTGAAGGCACTACACTACTAGCCCACCATCCTAACGGAAACATGCTAGTCACAGATGGTGGTGAAGGACTGATCAAGTTACACTCCAATAATGTGGGAAACATGGAAGAGCCAAAGTTTCTAGATTACGATTTTTCATCTGTTACGGGATTACAATTCACTGTAAATTTATCAAAGTCATTGGCTGTTTAAGTATTAACGAATTTTTAGGAACGATATATTTACATTGGTGGGGAGGATGGTACCGTGAGTTTGATAAATACAATAACTTTTGAATTTGACTGTGAGGTCATCAGACAATATAGTAATAAAACTCTGATCCCGATTCAATGACAATTGATGAATTGGCAAACTAGACCTAAATAAAAACCTCTCAAAGTTATATCCACATCAGATTCTAACCAAGTTCAAAATTTGGAAGTTGGTAAAAAAGTATTGTATCAGTCGCTGCAAATTCCAAGACTTCGAAGGTTGTCGGGTTGGATACAGACGGTAACGTCTTGGTGTGGCAATTGGATAACAAATCACAGAAACTATTCCAATGAAACAATATCAAAAGTTGGGACGCTCTGGAATCAAATTAGATTCTGGCGAAATTTGCCACATCGATTGCAACCATCAAGGTGGTTTAGTAACTGTGCCCATAGACAGTAATGAAGTGCAGATCTTCGATGCTAACAGTTTCCAGCCTTTGGCAACACTTGCGAAAGAGCCAAGGCCCTACTCAATTGTTAAATTCTCTCCAAATGGGAAATATTTGGCAGCTGTAACCAAAACCCCAGATCTAAAAATTTATAATTGTGATACTTGGCAACTTGTGAAAGAAATTCAGTTAGAGTATGAAGTTATTGATTTGAGTTGGAATCCCAAGAACAATCAGCTAAGTTTTACAGATTGGGAAGGTGGGTTGAGTGTAGTAGATAAAATTATCGATATCTCTGAAGATCTTATAAGTCCTGTTGCCAACATTTCACTCTACGCTATCAATCCCAAAGAGGCTGATGAAGAACTAATGGAAATTGACAATGACAGCATCATTGATCCCGATCTAGACAATATTAGCATTAATGACGATGGTATATCACTCAATTCCGAGATGGAAAAATCGCCATCGCCACAACCTCAAGATATTCCATACCAGGTGAAGCCTAGTTTCATTCCAGGTTCTTTCGTAAGTACTCCAACGAACCAAACAATGTTGCATTTCACTACCTCGTGCTATATAAGATTGCTCAATGTCGAACCATCCACCATCAGTGTGACTTATTTCGACTAACAATTCAACCAAAATATTAATATTATCAACAGATACAGTTATGATATGGGTTACATTTCCAACCACCGCCTCTTATTAGCACGTAAAAGTAGTAATAAAGATCCTGCAGTAATCTATTTCCAAACCACAACTTTAGTTGGCGACCAAATGAAATGGAGTTTACAATTGGAAACCAGAATCAATATTGTTGGATTGCGCTTAACCAACTTAGGTCCCCTTATTGTCACTGACAATTGTCGCCTCCACTGGTTCAGTAAGAGTGGCGTCGAGCTTCTAGTACAAGCGTCGCACCACCAAAACTTTGTAAGTTGCAGTACCCACATCGATGGACGTATCTTCCTACTCTACGCAGACGGCTACCAGTACAATTTCGTGATATTGGAAGCTCTATCTCACGACAATATTCGAACCCTAGTACCTTTGACGGATGTTGCAGTTCCCACTACGGACAATGTCGAATGGATCGGGTTTACAGACGAAGGCATTCCAATGATCTATACATCGGACGGGACTTTCATGGTGTACTATATGGACATTTCATTAACCTCGGGATTCTGGTACCCATTCTTGATATTCCGTACAACAAGAAGACACCATATCACCACCCTATTGGAGGCAACATCGGCCAAATCTATCTCGTTTCCATAGGTCCTCAAGATCATTGGTTAACAACGCCCAACGTGATAAACGAACCATGGAGCCTGCCACTAGTCATCAGCACGAAGGACAAAGAGTGCAAAAGCTTTGAAACTGAACTCACCGAACAGCGCACAATTGTTCAACTTTGAAGAAATTTGCCAAATTTGACACCTGATCATGATACTTTGCTGCAGGAGGCTTTAATCGATAGAGATAAGACTATTATCAAGTATATTTACCATTGCGCTAAGCATCATATGGAGATCCAAGCACTAGGACTGTTCCAGCAGCTCACTTAAGTTGAAGACATTCAAAATGTTATAAGACTTGCCAGGGCTTTGCAAAATGTGAATTCGGTTCTAAAATTGGAGTATTATTTGGATCGTTTTACAAATGATGGTATTAATATGAATGGTAAAAGAGCTGGAGATTTTTATAGCGGTGGTGGTCTAACGAAATATTTGAGGTAATTTGAAATTGATTTAAATTTGGTAGGTTAATTGTCAATTTATACATTACAATTAATATTTATTATCAAAAGTCATATTGATTAATTAATAAAAATTTTAATAATATATTTTGATTGCATTTAAATTGGAATTTATTAATAAAAAATTAAAATAATCAAAATCTCATAAAGCGATTATTGACCTGATATGGTGTTTGAGGAGTGGAGTAGCGAACGTAAAAACACTTGTCAAGGTCTCCAATACATTGAGTGCCTGGGGGACATTGACCATCAGGATTTTTGGGGACATAGGGATAACATTGTGGGCCGTATCCCGGTATGGTGCAATATCCTGGAGGACATTGGGGATTGTAAATGGGTTTACATTGCTTCAACTCTTCATCCCATTTGTAGCCAGGGGGACAGTCTTTGGTAGGAGGATTTCCACTTGGAATACATAACGTTTTATCTTGATTTAAGGCTGTTCCAAGAGGACATTGGCCATTGATTGGTGGGAATCCAATAGTTGGAACACACATATTCAATTCCTTAATTAATACATAATTTGGTTTACAACTTCCATTAACTGGAGGAATAGGGACAAGTGGAACACATTGCTTAGATCCTTCATCCCAAACATATCCAGGTTTACAATCTTTGGTAGGAGGATTTCCACTTGGAATACATAACGTTTTATCTTGATTTAAGGCTGTTCCAAGAGGACATTGGCCATTGATTGGTGGGAATCCAATAGTTGGAATACACATATTAATCTCTTTGATTAAGACATAGTTGGGTTTACAACTTCCATTAACTGGAGGAATAGGGACAAGTGGAACACATTGCTTAGATCCTTCATCCCAAACATATCCAGGTTTACAATCTTTGGTAGGAGGATTTCCACTTGGAATACATAACGTTTTATCTTGATTTAAGGCTGTTCCAAGAGGACATTGACCATTGATTGGTGGGAATCCAATAGTTGGAATACACATATTAATCTCTTTGATTAAGACATAGTTGGGTTTACAACTTCCATTAACTGGAGGAATAGGGACAAGTGGAACACATTGCTTAGATCCTTCATCCCAAACATATCCAGGTTTACAATCTTTGGTAGGAGGATTTCCACTTGGAATACATAACGTTTTATCTTGATTTAAGGCTGTTCCAAGAGGACATTGACCATTGATTGGTGGGAATCCAATAGTTGGAATACACATATTAATCTCTTTGATTAAGACATAGTTGGGTTTACAACTTCCATTAACTGGAGGAATAGGGACAAGTGGAACACATTGCTTAGATCCTTCATCCCAAACATATCCAGGTTTACAATCTTTGGTAGGAGGATTTCCACTTGGAATACATAACGTTTTATCTTGATTTAAGGCTGTTCCAAGAGGACATTGGCCATTGATTGGTGGGAATCCAATAGTTGGAATACACATATTAATCTCTTTGATTAAGACATAGTTGGGTTTACAACTTCCATTAACTGGAGGAATAGGGACAAGTGGAACACATTGCTTAGATCCTTCATCCCAAACATATCCAGGTTTACAATCTTTGGTAGGAGGATTTCCACTTGGAATACATAACGTTTTATCTTGATTTAAGGCTGTTCCAAGAGGACATTGACCATTGATTGGTGGGAATCCAATAGTTGGAATACACATATTAATCTCTTTGATTAAGACATAGTTGGGTTTACAACTTCCATTAACTGGAGGAATAGGGACAAGTGGAACACATTGCTTAGATCCTTCATCCCAAACATATCCAGGTTTACAATCTTTGGTAGGAGGATTTCCACTTGGAATACATAACGTTTTATCTTGATTTAAGGCTGTTCCAAGAGGACATTGGCCATTGATTGGTGGGAATCCAATAGTTGGAATACACATATTAATCTCTTTGATTAAGACATAGTTGGGTTTACAACTTCCATTAACTGGAGGAATAGGGACAAGTGGAACGCATTGCTTAGATCCTTCATCCCAAACATATCCAGGTTTACAATCTTTGGTAGGAGGGCTTCCGCTTGGAATACATAGTGTCTTATCTTGATTTAAAGTAGTTCCAAGAGGACATTGGCCATTAATAG
>JNEM01006141.1:0-10383 GCA_000697335.1 Conidiobolus incongruus B7586 | reverse complement strand
ATTATATCTATTATTACAAGCAAAATAACTATCTTTAATATATATATATATATATATATATATATATAATATTAGAGCTTATCAAGTTTTTATGTGAATTTTATAATTTTTTTGGTTTAAAATATTAAAATTAAAGCAAATTATGTTTAATCTAATTTTACAATAGACTCAATAAAATTGCAATAATCACTTAATTTTTATTATTTCACTTTTTAATTTCTCACTATAATAACAATAAATTTTTGTAATTTATCTGAATATTATATATAATAATATATAAAATCATTACTATGATTAGTAATAATTCAATATACAATAAAACTGTTTTTCAATCAAAATTTTCTTGTATTATTGATTTAAATAATTGTATTATATAATTATAATTAAAATTCCTTAATTTAAATTAATTAATTCAATGATTATTAAATGTAAAAAATAGAAACTTATAACAGAGTTAAGTAGTTTTTCAACAGCCAAGCAAAATAAATATTATATTTTGAGATCTTTATTATAGAATTTCAAAATCAAAAATAAATTATAATTTAATTTTATCTAAAATATAATAAATAGATCAATCATGGAATTTTGTATATATGATTAATTGATATAATGAATGTGATTAATATATTTAATATATTTAAATATATTAATTATAAGATTACTTGAATATTTGATAAGTTTGTATATTTTAAAAATTAAGATAATAAATTTAATCCTATCGTTTATATTTTTTAACTAAAAAAAATTAATGAATATATTATATTAAAAAATTATCAACCCTTAAATTTGCAATATATCAAATGATCACTTTATTTTTTTATATAATATATTTATATGTCAATATAAGGATGTACATATATATATGATAATAAATAACTTGACGATTATTAATTTTTATATTTTATAATTGAATATATATTTGGAAATCTGCATGAATATGTTTATACACACATCTAATAATAATGGAATATTAAATATATTCTCATTATATATTATTTACGATAAAAATTAATTAAAAAATTTTGAAAAAAATTAAAACTATTTTTGCTTTAAATTTTATTAAGAAATATTTAGGACAATAGATGAATATTTAAATAACAAAAATTCATAATAACCTTTTTACTGTAAATGGAAATATATTTAACATAATCCAACTGTAACACAGCTCGTTAAACGGTGATAATACTAAGTAAATGTATTATTAAAATAATTAGATATAACATAATATTATAGAAAACATTAAATAATAAAGATTTCATGTAATATATTAACTAATATTTATTTGCATTAAATTTTTTCAAATTTTTATATCAATGTTACAAAGAGTAATTTTTAATTTGAATAACTGAATCACTCAATGATCTAAAAAGTTTGTTCTCAGGTTGCAATTGAAATTTAATCATAAAGGAGACTAATAGTGAAAAAATTGATTTAATATAGTCGAATATTTAAATCAAGATATAATGAAAATAAAACAATGTTTAGTACTAAATAACATTCAATTTCACTATCACTAAATTATAATATATTTTATAATTTACATATCTCCAATATTATATATTATTGATTTGATTACCTTTTTATCTGTTAATCAGAAATAAATGTAAAAACTTTTTGGTGTGACAAACTATTATCAAATCCAAAAATGATTATCCAATTAATTGAAGTTAAATAGGTTTCAAATTTGAAATTACAATGATCCAATTAGAGTATAATTTAGAATAATGATTTTCAATATGATTGGCTATTCTTACAATATTTATATCCAAAGTTTCTTAGAATTCTATTACATCAGTTTCTTTCCAATCTTGCTTTTGCTACCTATTTAATTTTCAATTCATACCAATTCAACTTCAATACTGTTATCATTCATATATTTTCATCATTTAATTATAAACTGTAAATTGAAAAATGATTCCAGCAAAGCAAAATAAAATTGATATTAGTGTAATATTCATTATATTTATTCTCATTATTATACTAACTTAATAATTAGAAACTAACTGAAGAAGAGCAAAAGGCTTTCCGAATGTATGGTAAGCTTCCTACTGGAAAAGATCTATTAACTCATAAATTCAAGGTATGACATTTTCCTTTGTGTAAAATAAGTATTAATGTTTTTTCTTATTAATTTAGGAACGCAAATATTTTGATTCAGGAGACTATGCTATGCAGAAAGCTGGTAAAAGTGTTCCTGTAGGTTCTGAGCACCCTGCCCCTGACACTATCCCCCATTCAATTCCTTCAACACAAAACTCTAATTTGAATACTTCGCCTGCAAAAGAAACTCCACTTCATGAAGCCCAACATTAACTCTCTGACTAGAGCTTTATATCTATTCATTCCTTGTGACTTGATTATCTTGAGGCTGTTATTTTTTACGACTTCGCTAACTTCGTAAATGGTCTTTTCAATTTATTCGCTCTGGAATCCCTTATTTTTATTGGTCTTCCTTATTGCTTGAACTGGAAAATCTAATTCTGTACTCTCAACTGCCAATTATTAAATTCAATTTGTATTAACATGTTTCTTACTTGAATTAATTATAACTTTAAATTAATTTCTTATTTATTTCAGTATACAGATGCTTTAATTTATAATACTTTTACATTATTACTTTTAATTTTAACAATTTTTATCTTTATGTCATATTGGAAATTTGTATATCAGCAATTATTTAGAGACAAATTTTTTCAACCCTATTGTAATGATAGTATTTCAAGTATTTATTATGATCTTTTGTTTTATGAATTATATATGCAGCATTATTCTTTTTCCACACTGGTACATTCACTACATACTTTGCATTGTCATCCATTATATAAACTTGGAACGGAAAAGTAATACTATTAAAATGATATAGAATTTATAAATGATATATATAAATTGAAAATGTAATATTCAATATATTTCATTCCACACAACAATTTGAATTCATTGCTATGGTTAATTTGATTTACATAAAATAATAATTATTGGAAATAAATGATAGAATATATTTCAAATAACGATTATTTTACATATAATAAATACAAATATTATAAAACCATTATTAATAAATTACTCCAATAAGGCATGAGACTTAAATTTTTATCAAACCTAGCATTTTGAAAAACAAATGATATATATTGATAATATTTGAATAATATTTGATAAATGACTTTGATGACCTATATTATTTCAAAAATTGAATCAAAATCATGTTTTATCAATACGAGAAACCACCTAGAAGAATAATCATATGAACAAGTGAATAAATAATTAAACTGTAAACTATTGATTCCATTCAAGGATTAGCTATTAATGATAATATTCTATTATTTTCTAGGCTAATAGTTGATTATTGATAAATTTATAAAAAACGAACATTCAAAGTCATTACTATTGTAATTTACCATTAATCATTTTATTTGTTGAGTTAAATTAGATTATATTAAATATTGATATAACTAAGTCACCTTTTGTAAATATTTGATTTAAATCAAAATTCTTGTTAATTTATATTTTAAGTATGAAATTGATTATTTTGTTACATTTAACATTTCAATAATATATTTTGAATTCAAAATAATGTAATATTGATTATTATTACAATCATATTTAATATCATGGATCACAGTACATTTTAACATTGTAAATAATTTAAAATATTTTTGTAATATTATATAATGATTTTAATTTATTAACACAGCAAAATAAAATAAATTGGAGAAACTTAAATTGAATATTATATTATTAATTTAATTGGATATATAGTATTTATAATTTTGAACAATATATACAAAAATTGTAATATAATTATGATTGAATTGAAAAAATTCATATTACTAATTTAAAAATCTAAAAATAATGGATAATAATATTTGTTAATAGTTAAAAGAAAAAGACAGAATTTTGGTAAGATTAGAAAAATATAAAAATAAACTTGTATAAAAAATGAATATAATATAGTAGTATTTAAGGAGAGTAAAAAGAGATTGAAATTAGTAGATAAAGTATAAGGAAAAAATTATTAAAAAATGTTGGAAGATTAGTGGAATATAAAAATAATAAAAATCCATTTGTACAAAATAAATAAATGGAGAATTTTAATAGGCCGTTGTAGTATAGTGGTAGTACAAAGCGTTGTGGCCGCTCAGACCGCGGCTCGATTCCCCGCAATGGCAATGTCTTTATATTGATTTCATCACAAATTTTAATACTATTTTATCATTTCATAAATTTCTTTTTAACTATCCAATTATTACAACGTTAATAAATAAGGTTTTTATTTATAATTACAAAATGTTTTATCTAGCAAAACTCATACAATCTTTAGTATATTTTGCTAAATCAAACGCATATGTGGCCAATTGATTCTTCAGTTTAACAGTATCAATATGGGCAGTATCATAGATTAAATGATTTAAACTCTCTCTCAGTCCAATCAAATTATTATTCTGTTTTTCCATTAAAAGAAGAACCTCCTCCATTTGGGGACGATTGGGAAATGAAGGGCATTTCCTCATACTTGACTTAGAGCGATGTACGATTTGTGAGCCAGTGGCCAATAAATCATTAATAGGAACGACCATTGAACCCCAATTTTCTTCTCGAATACTTTGTAATAGCCTATGAATGATATCGACTAAGACTTGGGATTTTTGTTTTAAGAAATCCAGAAGATTTTGAATTTCCGTATAGTTGTAACCAAGCGACATGGGAGATTGAGGTGCTTTGTTACTAGGAGAATAAGGGCTGGGGGCATCATCTTGAACAGTGGCGTGGAACAATAGATTATTGGCAGCATTAACAGCAAATTTAATCTCAAGTGCATCACTTAAATGCTTCTGAGCTTTACTCAAACGTTTCACTGGATCAATGGACTTGGGCTTCGAGGGTAGGGAGCTAACAAGAGATTCAGCTTGATCTTTAGGTTCACTGAATGAATCAGATACTTTATTTTGAGAAGTGTCAAGATTGCTGTTTAATCCAGTGACAGCAGATAAATCGTGGTTGTTGATAGTCTGTTTATCCTCAGAATTATTCAAAGAGCGAGTAATTGTCATTTTCTTTTCAGCATTAGTATCAATTTGTTGATTTGATTGAGAAGGTAGATTATTGGATGTAGTTCCATTAGAATGTGGACCAAGGCTATCTAATGTTTCATTTAATTTTTCAATGTCATCACCCAAGAATATTTGAGTTTGATATTTTCCTGCTTGTTCAGGATCACGCGTATCGAAATACATTCCATCCTCATCAGCATATTCTTGAATGGTTTTTAGATTATCATGGCTACTATCGATAGATTCTCCTTGACGCGAATCTTCTGAAAAATATGATAAATAAGAATGATTAGATTGAAAACTACCAGATTTGAATACACTTTCCCTTTGATTCGAATTTGCACTAAAAGAAATTGGTACAAATGAATTAGATTTAATGCTATCTCTGATCGATGGCTCTTCGGATTTAGGATTTATAGGGGGGTTCAAAGGTGGTGCTTCAGTAGATTTCTTTGGTGAACTTGAGCTTTCAGAAACATTTTGCTGAGGTTTCATGCTGGGCTTGAGTGATTTTTTAGGCTTGGTCAATTGATTTTTCTTATTAAGGAAGATTGGATTAGACATGAGCTCTTTGTTGATTTGAGCAAGGTGACCTTGGCCATGTTCATCTTCATCAAAAGAGGTAGAGGGATCATTTTTTAATCCTTCAGCTCTTTGGGAATCAAGATTATTTAGTTGGGATGGATTAACATTAGAAAAAAGGGAAAATAGACCATTTCCTGACGAGACCAGTTGAGCTCCAAAATGATTGAAATGGGAAATCCATGATTGATCAGGGGATTGAGGATAAGCTTCAATCATATTGAGTAAATTAGCCAATGCATCAGAAAGATTATCATTATAGTATTTCGATTCCCTGATCAGCTTTCTATCCAATTCAGAAGCATTTGTTCCTGCATCATACTCAAACTTATCAATGCTATTAGAAATGACATGGCATGATGACACGACTTTTTGTAGTTGATTTAGCATCTCCTTGAACATTTTAGAATCAGTAGCATTTTTGAGCAGATTTACATGGTGCTCAAGATTATCTTTCATTTCATTGGTTATAACGTTTTTATATCGATTGATCTGGTTGTTGGAAGACACAGGCACTTCAAAATCATTGGATGGATTGTGTGAATCTTTTTCATCATTTTTATCTAGCTCTTGATTTTTAAGAGCTAAATTATTAAATGTTTAGCTTATATCAAATTATTGTGATAATAAACTACTTACATTTGGAATTGAGAGTATTGAGTTTAAGATCGGCAATCTTTTGGTTCAATTCAATGTTCTAATAGGAAAAGTAAATAAAAATGTTTAGAAATTTAAAAGTGAATACTACCTTTTCTTCTAATTCCTCAATTGTCTTTAAAAGAGTTTCTTGATCTTTATGAATTTGCTTCAACTGAGATTCCAGCTCCTGATTCCTTGATAAAGCTGACATTAATTCTTGGTTTAACTGTCTGTTTTTCTATTTTTCTGGAATTAATCGTTAAATTCAAATTAATTAATAAAGTGAAAATACCTCAACTTCCTTTTTGTAATTTTCTTGAGCTTTTGATTGCTGATCCAAAAGCACCGTTAACCTTTTCAAATTGTCTTTTTCGTTCTATTAAAACCAATTAAAGTTTGGAACATTTATACAATAATGATGCATCATTTTAGCTTACATTTTGAGTGCAGGATTCTAAATTCTTAAGCTGTGTTTGGAAATTAAGAGTTTGACTTTCCTAATTTGAACCAATTAATCAAAATTGTAAGAATATATGGTGTTAAAGATGATATTACATGCAGAGCCTGTTCTAGCTCTAAGATCCTTTTATAAGATATAGTTAACTCGGCCTCATATCTATTTGATATCTGGCTATTATTAACCAAATTATTTCCATTATGAGTTAATTGTTTGTTCTAAATCAATCAAAATCAGATTAATTACAGGAGTTAGGGTTTTAAATCAATTGAAAAAGTATCAATAAAATTTCTAATTAATTAAAAGCATAAGAACTAAGTCAGTAAACTTACTTTGGAGAATGGATTATCAAGGGACTGCGATTCGCTATTTGCCAAATTATTATCATTTGAGACCATTTTAGTCAAAACATCGAGATTTGGTGCTTTAAGAGCATCTTGAAGACTATTTGAATTGCGGGTATTGGCATTTTTCGGTATTGAAAGCTTCCCTCTGGGTCTAAGAGAGTCAGGGTTTTTTAAATTATCAAACTGACTTTGAGTAAAATGATTTTCTGTAGATCCTGTAGACCTTGCACTGGATTTATTATCGATATTAACAAGTGGATTTTGTTCTAATGATCCAATAGTCTAAATAAATGAAGTAATTAATAAGTGTATTTAGTATAAAAATGCTTGAATATCAAAGATAGTTACCTTATGATCCAAATTAGGAAATCGATTGATAATTTCAAGTATAACATCCTCAGCTAGAGCAGTAAATTTAGGTTGACTTAGAGTGGATAACTTTTGTCTAACCATATTTCTTTTAGGGTGATAGGCGCTTGACTTTGGTAAAAAAGGGACTACATAAATGAATAAATATTGAATCAACTTAAAATTGAAATAAATACTAACCACAATTATTTGTTTCCTTTCTTCTTATTAATTCATCATATACATCTGTGACAAGTTCCAAAAACTCATTTTTAGGAAGTTTACTCAATTTTGACTTGGAGTCTTTAACAGTATTGGAACGTGTGCTTGAGTGGTCTAATGTGATATCTAAATTAATTATTGTTTCAAGGAGGATAAAAATATATATTACTCTTGTCAATAACTTGTTTAATACCGTTATAGAGTATAGCCAATTGATCTATCATTATAAATTTAAATAGAATTTCTAATTGGCAGTTGAAATTTATTAATTAATTTATATTAATGATGAGTAAAGTAATATATTTTAAATTATAATATTAGATATAAAACTTATTAGTTAAGGTTCATAAGATATAAAAAGAGGGCTGAAGCATGAAAATCCATTTATGGTGCAGCATTGTTTCCGTTATATATGTTTTCATTGTCTCTTAATTTCAATCAATTACATTTATTCTCATTAATTGAATAATTATGAATTGTGGCATAAATCATTTGCCAATGGTGGATTTTTCATTTAAATGACAGTAATTTGTTTTTAAAAATAATTTGTATTTTTCCTATATAAATTAAGATTGGTTAAATACAATCAACTCATATTTTAATGGGATATAAATAATGCAAATTTTATTGATAATATGATATATATAGTTTCATTAATATTAAATTCGAGTTATTAAAGGTAATATTTTGTAAATTACTGGTTTATCTGTTAATCTCACATATTTGATGTGAAGTACTTGAATTTCTTTAATAAAATAGCAATGCTAACTAAAGTAAATTGTAGTACCATTGGTAAATAATTTAAGTTTATAATCTATTAGCATATATTATTGTTAGAGAATATATTTTAAATTAGAATGACAAACTTATAACTTTGTTATTTGATAAAACATATCCTTCAATTTTAGAAACAATAATTACAACTCAAAAATTCTGTTTAGATTAAGCTTGTATTATATGATAATCCAATATAATATGAATACAATAGTGCTGATAATATTTGCAAAAAATTATATGCTTTGGTTTGAATTTTATTAACCTATATTTTGAAAAAGATTTATCAGAAGATCGCGGGAGAGGGATTTCTAATGGCAAATAAATGTTGGTTATAAAATGATAAATGCTATATATAATTTAAAATAAACTTAAAAAATACTGTTAAAATATCAAAGACGATACAACTATTTAAGGTTAAACCTTGCTGTATATACCCTATTCAATGTATTCATTATGACAATAAATATTATAAAGTTTAATCAATTAACCAATTATAATAAGTTTTTATCCAATCATAATATTTATAATCTTGATTAAATATATTGATTAGAAAAAAATATTAATATAAATCTATAATTTATCAAATTAGAAACCTGAGTCTAAATGGTTCAAGATGGTTAAATTTATCTCTGGCGAATTGGTTATTAAATATTTTAATTATTTAAACCAAATGATTAAATCCTATTCAAGCATTTTTGGTTACACACATTCATTCATTAAGTGTTTGGACAAAGTTTTTATGTAACAATTTGATATATTGAAATATAATTTTGATAGTTTTAATTCTAATTGTGTTTTTTTGTAATATAAATTAATGTCTTTGGTTTAAATCTCATTAAGTTTTTTAATATTTTAAATTCAGATTTAAAAATGCATAACTTTTATGATTTTAACTATATATATAGTAATAGATGTTGTATTTTTCCAATGTGAATTCTTGCAAATATTTTTCACAAGATTATATTTAATTTTTTTAAATTCAATTATATATACTAAATCAACACTTGATTCATGTAATTTGGAGCTTTTATTATGTCAATATTTATTAGACAAATTTGTATAAAACTGATTATAATAAATACTTTACAAGTAATTTTGATTAAATTAAAAAAATTAATATTTTTGATTATAATATAACAAAAGCTTTTGAAAATTATTTACATTATTTTTATAAATATTTTTGGGAGTTATAGTTAAAGCAATAGATCTATATATTTAAATAATTGATAAACTGATTATTGAATTCATAATTTGATAACTATAAATTTATAGATTGATTGTAATTTTAATCAATTAGATATAAACCTTTTAAAAAAATACTTAAAACCTCTATTTTTTAAATGTTAAATTAACTTGTATAAATATATAAAATAATAGAATTTGATGTTTTTATAATTAAAATATTAAAACTAGTTATAAAATTTCAAACTGTTAATATTAAGGTTTGATATATTAAATTTCCTAGTCTTTTAAGTTAAGAATATCTATTTCTTAATACTTATGAATTAACTAATTATTTTTAATAAATATTGTAAATATAAGTGTAGTGGTAAATACTAATATAATATAGAGGAAGACTTAATATAAAAGTAATATAACACAGAATATAGTACTATAATATGGTTGTAGCATATAAATATAAACAAAGTTTAATTAAGTTTTAAACTAGGATAAATCACTAATATATTAAGATTTATATTAGGTAGTGTTAATATACTATAATATTAATAAAAAGTAATTTCAATTTTAGAAATAATGTAAAAATAAAAAATAATAAGAATTGAGGAAAAAAAGAAAAACCTAGTTTATTAAATAATTCAATATTATTTATACAATTAATTTAATTATAAAAGTATAAATTAATCTTATAATTTATAGTTAATTAAATTATATAAAAGCATATATAAGAATTTAAAGAACTAGTCTTTTAATAGTAAAATTAATTATATTATTATTATAAAAT
>JNEM01006140.1:0-13305 GCA_000697335.1 Conidiobolus incongruus B7586 | reverse complement strand
AATTATAAAATATATAAATTTAAAGTTATAAAAAACTTTCTAATTAAAAATAACTAGAAAAAACTACTATATTTAATATATTCTATAGATTATAACTTTTATAATTATAATTATTTTAGGCAATTAATAAATTAGCTTATAAGAAAAAAAAATTCTATAGAAAAATTTAATTGGTTTATAAAATATTAAATTTTAGTTTTTAATAAAAAAAATTATTTTAAATGTTAAATATTTGTTAAAAGTATAATAAAAAGTTATTAGAAATAAAAAAAAATTAATAATTTTATAATATATATTTATTTTTACTTTTTATATATTAAAATATTTATTTTTTTTTCAATCACAAAAAATTCCCATTATTTAAATTATATAATAATATTATCATTATAGCTAGAATTTCAATTAATAAATTTTAACAATTTGGTTAATTAATAAAGTTTGTAATTTTTAATATGTATATAGTATTTAGTAAAAGAATAATATAAGTTGATATGCTGATTATGCTAAAATACAATATCATATAAATAATGTAAATTGATTCATATAAATTTGAAAACTAAATATTTTTTAAAAGTAATCACAGGATTCAGAGTTATGAACTACTGAATATTAGTGAATCATATATTATATAAAATTAAAACTGTCATAATTATTTGTAAATACAAAACAAATAAAAAATAGATATTATTCAGTAAATATTGGTAGAACAGAGTATTATTAACTAGTTAAATCAATTCAAATTGGAAGCCTTGACTAGTAGAAGACTTGGCCTTGGTTGATATATCAAAATTATCTAGTAAGTTCTTATGATCACCTCGCATCATGGTCCAAAAGATTGCAGCCTGCTTCTGTAAGATAACATGGTTAGGTTGATGATGAAAGCTAAATGTAATTGATTGCGTGAGGATGTTCAATGGAATACAAATCAATGCATGGCACATATTCACTAAGAATCGGAATTTAGAGAAGGACAAAGGAATAGCGCGAGGATGCTCTGATCTCTCGTGATCATTACTTTGTGTGATATAGGTTAAAGATAATTGTGCATTCTCTTGGGCGAGTAAGCAATGGCTAGATTGAGATAATTGGTCTAAAAGGGTAGATACTGTTTGAATAGCTGTCCACACTATAAACAAAACATAATTTTTGGCTCCGCATCCAAACAGAGTAAACATGCTCTTCTGAGCTGCAGCAAGTAATGCAATGGAGTAGCAGCTTGACAGCAGCGAAATCACTACTTCTTGATCGATATGCTGGGCTAAGGAGGAAACCTGATCTTGATCTTTGCAAGGAGTGGGGAGGAACGGGACAGATAGATAGATAATGGTTAGATGGTAGTAAGTTTGAGAGTTGGAAATTAAAGCCGCTCTTCTTGAGGTCATCGGAATATTTACTTGGGAAGTATTTGATTTATGGAGCCAATCGTCCAGCTGATTTCGGATATCCATCATTCTGTAATAATTTTGTGCCGATGGATATGCGCCTTCAGGATGCTTTTGGTACAGATGTTTGCACATGGAGAGGACTTGAGACATGATAGGAACAAGCGAGTATGTTTGATAAAGAATTGTGGCTTCTTCATAGTCGCAGTAACAAGGATATCTGGGGCCCGAATACAATGCATTGAGCGCAGGCGATATATCGGGCAGTTTATCTAAAGATTCTAGGAATGGGATTGGAAAACGCCCCATGAGCATCAGCATTGAATTAAAAACAATAGAGCACCAGACTAGCAGCTCTTCCTCCCACACCAAGTACTTGTTGGGGACAGGGCCATCGACCTTGGCTTTTGGCATGAAGTTTAGGATCTCCTCCGAAGACTTTGTATATTTCTCGATCCATCCAAGCTTATTGGCGTTGACCCAGCAGAAATCGAAATTATTCTGAGTCCTAGCATAGTTGCAGTTAGAAAGAAGGATGGAGGCCTGGATGATATAGATTGATGGCTTATGTTGCTCCACTTCATAAAGGCTAAGTGCATCATTCAGATAGCTCTGAGCAAGCTCTGAAGGATGGGGAGCGCCGTCATAGGGCTCCAAATGTAAATAACCCGTAGCAATACTGAGTACAAGCAAAACCAGCATTTGGAATGAATCATTCTTTTCATTCGACAGAATTTTGCGATAAAATGAGATAGGATGGATGATAAATAGAAAGGGATTGTAATAAGTAAAGAACAATTTCAGTAAATGCCATTGCAACTTGAAATGATCAAAGTTGGTATCTGAAAAAAGAGCAGTCTTTCTTTTAGACCTCAGCGTGGTTAATAGTAAAGCTGATCCCTGATACATTGGCAAATGTTCACTGATATTCAACGAAATAGGAGCGGAATATTGCGTTAAGACATCCATCCAATGAATATCAACAGGATTAATGAAATTTTCAAGGTCGTTAATAAATGAAGTGTTCAAATTCAATAAGCATGAGCCAAAGGTGTCATAAAAGAACTGGCGCAAGTTGCTCTGAGAAGAATTATTTAGTACTCTTAGAGTGGGATCTGGCTTAGAGAGGGAAACAGCGACCTGCATAGGGCTCTGGGTGCTGCTATTCAAAACCTCTTCATTGTCATCACTCTCTTGATCAATATAGTTGAGTATATGGCTAAATTTGGAATTATTAGTGTTAGAATGAAGGATATGTTGAATGGTCATATGAATGATTATTGGAAATGTATATACTTATGAGGAGTTTCAAATGAATGTCTAGTGATAGGGAATCATCAGCAAAGATGGGACCCGATATCTTTTATATCGAGAATCTGTTACAAACCAGTTAATGAAGCCAAATTGATTGGCCGATCCAAATCTCACATCCCTATTATTATTCAATAATGTGACCTCCTTTTTATATTCCTATTTGAAAATATTTATAGTATAGTATACGCAAAATATCGAAATATAATATTTTAGATGATTTAGATATTTGAAACCTACGCTACCATAGAGCTGTGGTTATATATATTCATTTATCGGTATTATATCTCAATTGTTAATTTATATTCAATATATTTAATTTTTCACAATTTGAATTATTTGAGTGATATAAATTAAGTTTTAGGGATTAATTAAATTAGTTGAAACTATACGTGATAATAAATGTCATTTACGATTTTAAACTCATTTACATCATCAAAAATAGTTCAGCTTTTGAATTCAATTCAGTATTCAATATCTATCTCAAAGGCGATGTTATGATGAAATATTATTTTTGATATTTACTACTTTTGCACTTGATTGAACCATCTATAAAAGAATCACTAGTTTAATAAATATAATAAGTCTATTTTTAATATAATATCAATTAAAAATACATTTTAAATAAGAAATTTTTTAAAACTAAAAAAAAGAAATTATGAGATTTATCATAATCAATTAAGGTACATAAATATTTTAATTATTACTTCAAATAAACTTTCTTTTTCAATCATAAAATGGTTAATAATATGCATAAATACAATTTTAATATTTGATATTCAAAAACAATATAGCACAATTCTAAAGGATTTATTTGTATATATTAAAAAATAACTGCCTGAATTCACTGTATGACAATTTATCCAAATAGCCTAATATATCTTAATACGATTATATGCATTTAAGAAATTATATATTTTTCTATTCTTTTCAATCAATTATAAATATATTATTAATTAAAAAAAGTAATTAGATTCCATAAGTGATACATTTAGTAAACAACAAGATAATAATCTAGAACACGATGTTTAGATAGAATATTATGTTTTTAGAGAAGCATAATTGTTTAAAAACTATTTGTAATCATAAATCAGGAACTTTATCCAAATATTATATATTGCAATATTTTGAATTTTAAGAATCCTGAAAATTCTTTACATGATTTAAATTAATTAAAAATTTATTTTGGCTTGATTGAATTGAATTTGGTATAACACATCATCATTTTCAGTGATTATTTGTTAGTTGAAAATTCAAGTTAAATTAAATTTTAATTATATTTATAAATATTTGCAAATAGAGTCAAACTGTATAAAAAAGGAAATATCCGCTCTAGTTCACTTGAAGTTCAACTTTAGTTCTGATTAGTATATAAAAAAACTAATATAAAATTTTTCAATGTTAATTCCTTTGCCTACTCATATTATACACAAATAAATTAATATAGTTTTTGTACATTATATTAATCTTTTATTTTAATATTCCTGTTTGATCAATATATTCCTATCTTAATATTATTCTCAATTAAACTATCCATAAACATTGAACTTATTATATTATTCAAATATTCTATAAAATAAATATATTATATCATGTATTTAGTAGAATATATATAATTTCATAAGATGATCCATATTTTACAAAATTAGATTAAATTGGATCATATTGATTTCATATATATATATTAAGTTCTATTAATCAAATACTATACGCTTCATATGTTTCAAAAGAATTTTATCATAAAAACAAAATTTTTCTGCACTATTGTCATTTTAAAATTAATTCATAAATTATACTAAATATTTAACAATTCGTTATTAAATATTGTATCAACATTCAATAATATAAGATTTAATTTATTATAATACTCCATTGAATATATTATCATGGAGGTCATTCCATATTAAAAGTATCAACAAAGAGTCATAATTTTATAATTTAAATGCAAATTATTTTGGTAATGGATATTTTACATAAAGTTCACATGCAATTCTAAATCAATCTATTCAAATTGAAGATAATATCTTTCATATTAAATTTGTCCTTGAAATATAAAAATGCTACATAAAAAGAAAACTTTTAAATATCTGAATGGAATAAACAGTATTATATTTATTCTGTTCTTAATCATACTTAATATTATAAATATCACTATATTTTCACGAACTTTCCTTAATTATATAACTTTTAATTTTTTATAAAATTAATTGATATCTTTATTATATTATATTACATTCACTATTATCATTATAAAAATTTATTTGATCAAATTTTAAAATTTTTTTGAATTAACTTGACGTAAAAAAATTAGTGCAATTCAATAATTATATTATAAATAATCAAAATCAAAAATTTTTCTAAGGTGCTTTTATTTTTATTCAAATTTATCTCACATAATGATGAATATAAAAATATTTTCAACTTGAGAATAATCAGCAATAGGAAAGTATGAAATTCTAATCTTGATTGATCCCATAATTTGATATTTACTTTTTTCCAAACAAATAATTTTATCTTCAAAATTCAATATTTAATCAACTATAATTTAAATATTTGTAAGTAAAAGATAATTTATTATATTTATATTTTTTAATAAAAAATATTTTTGAACAATTTTCGAACATAATCATTCAATATCACTGTATATTTTATCAAAATTAATATATTCTAATTTTCCTTTTTTGCTAGATTTTTGATCTCTCATATTTATAATGTTTAAGGTAAATAATTATACTGAATTTATTTTAATAGATCATTTTCTTATAGTATTATATATTTAGTTATTGAGATCTCCATATGCTACTTTAACTAGAAGTATTAGTACTTCTTCCAAGATTTTCAATGTTGAAACACCCAAAGTGCTCGTTCCAGAAACCCCTTCAGTAATCACACCTTCTGATATTTATAAAGAAATTAATTTTATTGATACTGTTAAACCAAGACAACATTATGAGCCCAAATGTAACTCTTCTTTTTCATTTAATTTTCTAAACTAATTCAAGTATTTAGATGTTGCACCTGTAAGCCCACTTGTTCAAGCCAAAGGTACAAATTATTATATTTATTGTAGATCTCACAATTTAATTCAATAATTTAGTTGCCTCTCCTTTCCCTAAACATGTGCAAGCTTGGTTGAAAGATTTCAAAACTAACGAGCCATTAGATCTTCTCAACATCAGCGCTCAAGTATTTGGAGCTCCCTTGAGAAGGGATTTGATTCATCGTGCTGTTGTTTTTGAAAGAGACGGACTTCGTCAGGGTACCCAATCCGCTAAAACCCGTGCCGAAGTCTCAGGTACCGGCAAAAAAGCTTTCCCCCAAAAAAAGAGAGGTAAAGCTCGTGTTGGCTCTTTAAGAGCTCCTCACTTCCGTGGAGGTGGTAGAGCTTTCCCCCCTAAACCCAGAGATCATTCTACTGATCTTCAAGTCAAAGTACTTCACCACGCTCTTCGCTCTATTTTATCAACCAAATATGCTCAGAACCAATTAATTATCGTTGATAAAATCCTTCCAAACTCTCCTAAAACCAAAGATTTGGCTGCCATTCTTAATGCCCACAACTGGAATAACTCATATGTGATTGTCGGTGAACAAAACGAAAACCTTCAGCTTGCTTCAAAGAATATCGAAAAATTTATGATTGGAGATCTTTATACTCCCAAGCTCTACCAAATGATGTTGCACCATAATTTAATCTTGGATTTGAGCGCATTAGCTCACTTTGAATATCTTTTATCCACTGAATAGATAATTTATAAATATTTAAACTAATCAAACTAATACCTTTTCTATTTTCACTTAATTAAATATATCCTTTTTTTCAATATTCCTATTTGATGTAGATAAAATTTAATATTTCTGATATAATATTATAATATTTATATTTTATAAATGGTGAAGAATAATTGAAAGTAGATCTTTCTATTCAATTGATATATTTATTGAAAACAAAAAAAAATATTATTAAATAACATTTAATTTTTCTATCTGAGGAATTAAATCAAATCATACCAAAACCAACAGAATTTTCAATTGCTGTTAGTAATCTGCTTTTCAGCTTTTCAATATCACGATATTCAGGTAATAATAATACATTGAAACAAGTATGACTAGTGGGAAGTCTATCTGAATCTGGCCCATTCTTAGCAATAACAAATTGTAATTTTCCCAATCCTCCCATGGGAACTCGGTCACTACCGGTTGCAAAGAATAAGAGTTTTCGCTTCTGTTCCAGTGAAAACTGATGAACAGTTTGCCAGAAGTATTTAATAACAGGTGAATCAGGAGTAAATCCTCCATCATAGTGGGTTACTTTTTCTAAAGCCTCGAAATCAAGTTCAGAACTACCGCATACCATAAGCTCTACCTCTTCTGGTCGGAACAATTTAATTACGGTATTAGCGCATACATGATCAAATCCTTCTTTAAATGCTTCAAACTGCTTTTCAATACTCTTATTTAACACAAAATCTACATACAAATCTACAAATTGCTTCCTATTCTGATTCGTCAAGGGGACATTATCGCCATTGGGAATAAGATCATAATGATGACGCTGACCAAATACCTCATATTCGATTTGAAACGTCCAACTGTAAACTGATTCCACATCACCTTCAAATTCAAGTAATCCTTTCAATCCCTGTGCGAGGGGCTGATCAAGCTCTTCTAAATCTTTCAAGGTAACGGGGTGATTTAAAAGTTTTTTGTATAAGGCTAAGGGGAAATGTAAATCAAGTATAACAGAGTTATAAATAGCTAAACCTATCAGGCGACCAACTAGCTTGAATTCATCTAAAGATTGAGAATCTTCCTCATTTGGATTAGATACAAACCAACATCTTCTAGTATCCTCATATCTTTTAAACATGCCATACTGTGGTTCAAACAAATCTCTAATTAATAATTGAAAAAATTCTTTCTGAACTCCTCCTTCATCAACCCCTTCTTCACCTGTGAACTGAACTCTAAGTTGTTTTTTCAGCTCTTGACTAGCTTTGTTCACCAATTGGAACAACGCATCCCGAATTAAGTGCTCTCTTCGGACTTCTAATACGAGATAAGGGCTATTCATTCCAACAAACATGGCTCTAAAGAAAGCATCTTGAAGTTCACTACGCATTTGGACCATGCTCTCCACTTTGAGAATATCGCTTTTGGTATGTGGATTAAGAATGAAAGCATAGTTGCAAAATGAAAAACCTTCTTGAGATTTATACCGAGGATAGTCTTCTTTAATTTCAATTGTTTCGTTTAGTTTGGCATTATAAAATTCCTTATAATCAACTAGATGGTATTTCTGATTAACAGTGTATAAAATGCTTAAACAAACGGTAGCTTTCATGACATGTTCATCTCTATTAGGAGTATTAGCTCGAGGTGCATTACTATTTGAGCTGCGTTGGGCCGTAGTAAGTCTGGCTGTGATAAAATTTTGAAACACTTCTAAACAATAGCGAAAGTCGTGAGTTTTTCTTACATTTCCTTGATCATTTGGACGATGCATACAAAGATAAACTCCAATGGCAAGTCTACCTGGGTCCGGGAGAGTTGCAAGGACATGACATAGCCTAGGTAATATATCGAGATGACTTGTTTGCTCATTCAAGGATGGATTGAGAAGTATAATTAAGAGAGCTGGTAGCTGATATGGTAATATAGGCTCATTTGTTGACATAATATTTAAAAGCAAATGTGAAATTCCTGACATCATTGCTGCATTAACAACACTGGGACATTGATACAAAATATATTGGTATCCTAATTTGACTTCATCTAAATCAACTGGACAAAACGCTGCATAAACTGGATCTCTTTGGCAAAAAGATTTGGAAAGTAGCTCCAATCTACTAAATACTGTATAAATCATTGTTGCAAATTTTTCTGGATCATTATTTCTTTGACTTTCTTGGTTTAAGTGAATTAATTGTTCCATATTAAGGGAAGATAATTGGGAAAAGTTATCTGAAAGAGGTTTGTATGAAGTGGAAGAAAGAGGGGCTCCTGAAGCTAAAGGTAAGCTACTCTTTCGCTTTTGTCTAGTTCGTTTTCCGGGTTCATTTGTTGTATTATTATATTCAGGAAAATTAGATTGTTGCGACTGTGGACTGGCAGAGGTTTGTAGAGATCTCCAATAATTGCACAAAGTTCCCCTACATAGCATACCTCTTCCGTTATTTGCAAGAGTATGAGCGAGTTGAAAAGCGTCACGTGTGTCTCTTGGTAAAAAATTAGGGTTACTTCGGCAAAAGCTTCCAGTACAAGTGTTACCATGTTCACGGGAAATCTCATTATACTGGCAACCAAATATTATTTGTCTATAGTATAAGCTTAATAAATTTTCAGGATTTGATTGTGTGTTCAGTAAAACACTGGAAGAAGGTCTATTACGAAGCGAATTGGGCGAATTGGATAAAGGAATTGGATTGAGAAGAGATGATAATGAAGGGTTAGGTCGAGTGGGTTCTTCTAGACTTGAACCAGTACGAGGTCGAGGGTTATTTGTATTAGGAAGCGGTAAATCATTCAGGGACCTAATAAATAAATTAATGTTAGATACAGTAAAAAAATAATTTAAGCTATTATATATCTCTTTAATAATATATATATTGATATAAAGAAATAAAATAAAATAACATAGATTTATATACTAGCTAAATTAACTTACTGAGATATGTGGTTTTCAGTGTTTTGGGCAGTTGATATTGAAGAATAATATTCTGGAGGAGAATTTGGTCGATTAATCCTTGAAAGTTGAGAATTTCTAGGTGGGATTGGTGTTGATGGAGAAGGTCGAGAAACTGTAGAATTCGGGCTGTTAATATTAGATATAGGGCTAAAAGAACTTGAACTCGAGTTTAGGGTATTGTGACTTATGGTCATAATTTTTCACACAGTTAAACTTAGAAAAAGTGAATGTTAAAGTACTATGAGAGTGGTTGAGGACCCTTAACGTAATAAAATGATAATTAGAAATAAACTAATATTTATTGTAAAGTGGTAGTGTTATATTGAATTAAAAATACAGTAATGGTCAATGAAAGAATGAATCGAAAAATATTGAAATTAAAGAATGGTTAATAATTAGCTTTTATTAGGGTATTTTTAATTTTAATTAAAATTAGATGTTGATACTAATTAGATAAAAAATAAGGATATGTTGCATTGGTATTATTGAACTGAAACATGATTTTAATCTATTATAAAGGAAAGGATTGTTGATTCAATTCAAATTTTCAACTATTTTCTCCACATTTTCTGTTAAAGTTTAAATCAAATCAGTTTAATACTTTCCAACGAATAATCTGACTAATTAATTCCTGAAATACTGAATAATAGGATCAGTAAATTCCGAATATAATTTATTATCACACATAATGTGAACAAAATGTACAAATTTGTTATAGTGGTACAGAAAACATATCCTATATATAAGGAATTACTAAAATTTCGGATGCTTGTATAATAACTATTGTATCATTTGGAGGAATTTATTATGTTCAATAGTATCAAATACTAGCAATAAATGATAGTAATAGCCTTATAATGATACTTTAGATAGAGATTAATTGAAAAATGAAGTAACAGTAAACTTAAACCAAAAAAGCAGACCAAGTTCATTAATCTAATTAAAAAAATTTATATGATCGTATTTGCATAAAAATCGAATTTAAAGGACATTAATGAGCATAAAATTGAACAACAATGAATGATAGACATACAAGATAAAATATATTAACTTTGGGATCTACTCTTTTTACACAAAAATTTAATAACAGAATATATTCTCCCATTTATTTTTATGAATTTGGATAGCAGTGCAAGGCTTAAATTTGTTTGATGAAATGATAACAATTTAACTTTTTAAGTCTAGTGACTAAAGTATACAAGATAAAATTATTTACTGTTTTGCTATAATATTTGCTCTATCAATATACAATATCATTATAATTAATTATTAACTGTTTAAATTTAAATTTTTCCAATTTCAAGCATTTTTTTTCACTAAAAACATTGTTTTTGAACATTATCACTTTATCAAACTTAAAATGAAGACTGATGATCAATTTTTATTTAAAATAAAAATACTATATAGATAATAATCCTCACTGAATAATTGATAAAGCTTTAAGGAGGCAACACTTTTGCATTCACTTTTATTTAATCAACCTCCATCAGCTATAGTGATAAATATAATAAATGCTTTGATTTACTCTAAATTTGATTAATTAACTACATATTGGAAATTTTAAAATATTATAAATTATATATTAAATAGCTATTATAAACAAATAATGATTTTTCAATCCTTTTTTTATTTAATAGATAATTGAAAAATACTTGAGTTACTATATTTGAAAATTGAGTTCTGAGCTATATTTCAACAAAAATATATAATTATGATTGTTTGCTAAAGCATTGATTGGTGATAAGTTAACTAAAGATATTTTAACTAAAATACAGAATTGAAATTATTAACCCATTTCAAAATCTTAAAACAATTTAATACTATATAATGATATTAAGAAATATCTTCATTAAATTATTATACTATAATTATTTTTTAATATTAATAATATATAATAAAATTTTTATTTGAGCAATAGTTTTTTCAGAACGTGTAATAATAATCTATAGTAAATTCAATATTGTGCCAAGGAAGAGATCAATTAATAATGACATAATTAATATATCTGTGAGCTAAATTAAGCTTTGCTTATATTGGTTAATATGCTAAATAGCATCAATATATAATAGATATTGATGGAGATAGTCATAAGTATTAGTAAATAAATATGTTTACAATAATCAAAATGGAATTATAGGATTTTTAAAAAAATTAAAACAATGTTTATTACTTAAATCAAAGGTATGTATAAAATTAAGTTTATTTTAAACTGTAACTTGAATATTAATATTTAAATAAAAAAATAAATACATAGGATTATATAAAATTAATTCAAAATCTAATGTTTCAATAAATTTCAAAATATCATTTTACTAATACTTATTTTGACAAATAAAAATTTGTATTTTAATTTTAAAACAAATAATAAAACTATATATTATTTATTCAAAAAAATACATTTTTTTAAATATTAGTGATTATATATATATATATATATATTTTCTTCTAACGTAATTCAACTTATTTCATAATATTTACAGAAATCTTATAGTATCAAATATAATTAAATCAATTGTAATGTATAAATAAAAAATTCAATATTTATATAAATTAATAATAAATTATTTCTTATTGGAAATTAAATATTTAAGAGATTATTTTTTAAACTATATTATATAACAAATATTAAGGGAATTATTCCTGTTATATTAATATTTTACCCATATATATTTTTTGATTTAGTATTAAATTTAAAAAGATTATTTCTTTAGAATGTTTATTTTTATTTCTATATAGCTATATTGTTGCGGATCGGGAGGTCCGCTCGTCTTTCAACCTTAACCGTCCATCATTATACCGGATGTAATCCACTTAAAAATATCAGGATCAATCCACACATAATGGAAAATTCCAGACCATAACAGAAATTGGAGTTTGAACACATTGGCAATGGATGAACCGCAATATAAAATATTCACTAGACACATATTTGCTCGAGGATCATCTTGATCAGGGCCAAGCCCTACATCTTGAAGTTTTAATAAAGCTCCTTTAAAATATCTCATCAGTCGTCCTTGGCCCGTTTTAACGATTCATGTGATCTTTGTTGCAAGTCTACTTTCCTGAAGTCTTGCAATATAAATCTATTGTGGAAAATCATTGAAAAATCAATTATCAATAATATTGGTATAATGATTGGAAAACTTATAAGATTATTCTTTTGTATAGTTGATCATAATTATTGATATATACAATTTTATCAATTATTACACGAGTCAAAAACCAAATGAATTGAATAGTATAAAAGTCGATTGAACTATTGTTATATCATTATCAATTTGTTTAATTATAATCGTTAAATTCTATTTTGTTGATGAACTACCCAGATGTTTGAATATTAATTAGTTAAAGAATAAAATATAAATTAGCCTGCACAGACTGGTAATGGCAAATTAAGGCCTTCTTTGCACTATTTCTCTGATATTTTCATTTATGACTTTCCTATTTGAATCACAGTTTTAATGTTTTTCTATCTATTCTTAAATGGGATTGTTGAGTAAATTACTTTTCCAGTAAATTGTGTATATAGTTATAAACATTATAAAAATAATGATTATATTAATAATGTTCATATTACTAAAGTTTAATATATTTAAACTAAACGGTCCAAAATATATAATTAATTTTATTTATTCATATATTTATGATATTACTTTGATAATTGGATAAAAAGCATCAGATTCATTCAAAAGATAGAAATAATATTATTTTTAAAATTTAGGACTTTGACTTTATTTTTTTTGATATATCAATGTAATTATTATTGCAACTTCCTAATTAAGGGTTTTCATTAGTCTTAAATAAATTTAATTATAATTTAATTGAAAAAATAATAGTATTAAGATAATTTTTCAATAAAATTTATTTTGAAATAATATGTTTTATATACTTAGTTATTTAAATTTAAATAAATTTATAAAAAAA
>JNEM01006139.1:0-18689 GCA_000697335.1 Conidiobolus incongruus B7586 | reverse complement strand
TAAAATAAAAAATAAAAAAAATATTAAACTATTTTAAACAAAAATACTTTATATTTAAATATTCAAAAAATGAGATTTCAATATAAATATAGGTTTTTCATCTTATCAATTAAGCTTTTTGATATAATTCAAAATATTATTCCTAGTATTAAATCAAGATATATTTAAAAAGAATTAATCATAAAATAAAAAAAGATATCTTTGTAATTAGATATTCAATTCAACTGCTTTAAAATTTTATAACTAATTCTAATCAAAATAACGCTTGAGTGTTGAATAAATAAAATATTCTAATATAACTAAACAACTGAAGTATCTTTAAATTTAAAAATCTTTGATAAATTAATAATATTTATAGAAATAAACCATTAAACATCGATATTCAAGTATTAATTAAAATTATAGACTTTTAAATTTGATTAAATTATCAATTTTTGCATAATATTATATGTATATTTACAGTAATTGATAATATAGCAATTCTTCAATATATCTGGTTAAGTTATTAAATCCATAAATATATTTAAATATATAATATCATTATATAAATACTCAATAATTAAGTACTAATATCAAGTTTAGTTTACAGAACATTTAAACTTATTAATTATCCCTAAAAATTCAACAAGAGCATAAAAGGATATTTGAACAAATTGGCAAAATATGCAATAGATTATTATTTGCGTTTTGGATATAAATATTTTATAATTAGAATTAAAATTTGATAAATCTAGATATATTCTAATAAGAGATTAAAACTAGGAATAATATTATTAATTGTAAAATTATAAGTTTTGGAAAAGAATATACTATAGAGAGAAGTCAATAATAGAAATAAAAGTCAAACAGAACCATCCAAAACTATAGGTATAATTATTATAACTGTGTGCAAAATTAATTATCATTTTTAAAATATACAATGGATATTATCATGCTTATATATATTTTCACTCTGAATTAACGTTTGAGAATATTATTTGATTATTTCAAATATTGTATAAGATATTGAATATCAAATTTGAAAGTTATTTGAAAATGTATATAAACATTTAATATGATTTTAATAATAAAAATATATAGGAAGAAATAAATTTGGTATACAAATTTAAAACCATTGATATCTATTAATGGTATTAATAATATTTAATATCTTCAAAATCATTTTGGAATAAATATAATAATTTTAGGTATGCCAATATTTTATAAAGATATTATTACATATATTATATAGAATTTTTTTAATAAATATTAATTATTTTAATTAAAAGAAATAATTCTATTAGATAACCGTGATATATATTATATTAAATCAAATAAACTAGAAAGATTAATATATATTTCTTGAAATTATTTTTTTATAAATTTATAATAATTTGTTATTAAAAATATCAATTAAAATATTTTACCAATTTTTTATATATTATATATATATTAATTTATATATATAAATTCTTAGTAAAATATATTTAATATTAGATTTGTAAAGTCTAATCAAATGTTCATATTTATTCTAACTCACAAAGAAAATTTAAACACCATAACTTGCTGAAATATATATCTATGCAATACTTTTCAAGGATAAGTTTTAAATTAAAAATATACAGAATATTAACAATGATAATATATTATTCATGAAATTAAAATAATTTTTGAAAAATATAACTTTTATGAATTAAAAATAAATAAAAATTGGAATTGAATTTATTAAATTAATTATATTATAAAATTAACATTAAAAATATTTGAATCAAATAAATAATTAAAATGGTATTAAGTGATTTCAATCATTTTAAAAATATGTCAACTCAATGATAAAATTATTGATATTGTTATATAGTTATATAGATTTGATTAAATTATAAATATGAAATTTCCAAATTAGACGCAATCAAATATTATAATGATATTGATAGTATCATGCTAAGTTCAAATAATCAAATTGACTATGGAGATAATAAATACAATGCTAATAATGTATAAAGATTAGAAATAATATTTATATTTGTTTAAAATATCATAATATTATAAATTTCGTTGATATTAATATATTTGAATTTGAAGATAAATGGAAAATCCAATATGCTAGTTTAAATTACATCATATTATTTGACGAGTTAGGTAGTCGGGAAATTATGAATCAATTAACTGTTAATTTTGTGGTCAAAAATCAATCCCATAATAATTGAAAATGTGAAATAGTTTTATTAATATGGAATTTAAAGCAAGGACGAAAATCACTTTTTTCTCTAAAGAATAGAAAAAGGTTTAGAAACCAATATCTAAAATCATTTGAAAATTTTCCCGATTATAATTTTGAAAAATGGATTCTTCCGACGATGAAATTTACCAGGCTGGGTCCTCCAGAAGAAGAAGAGCCGTCTTAGAAGATTCTGACGAAGAGGATCGAAAGAGAATTGATGACAGCTCCGAAGAGGAAGAAGAAGATGACCCCGAAGAACTTAGAAAGATTCATGAGGGTTTTATCGTTTCTGATGATGAAGAAGAAGAACAAGAATATCGTCGCTCTCGTAAACATAAAAAGAAGAGAAAGAAATATTCAGGTAATTCAAAATTTCAATAACATTCATTGTTGTTCTAATTATATTTTTAGAATCAGAAGAAGAATTGGATGATGATGAAATTGGTTTATTAGAAGAAAACACCGGTGGTCAGTTTGGTGGTGCAAAAGTAAGATATACTATTCATCATTATATCTTATTTTACTTATTTTTTTAGTTACAACGATTGCATAAAAGATCTTATGAAGAAGACGATTATAGAAAATCTCAAAAAACAAGTCGCGATGAGGATTTGGATCATATCTTTGATGATGACGAAGAAGAGCAATATCCTGCTGGAGATGACTATGATGGACTTGACGATTTTATTGACGATGACGAAGGCTCTGAAGAAGATGAACTTGAAAGACCTATTTCGAGGTCTCGACCTGCACCTCAACAGAGAGAACAGAAAATCCACTCTGCCGCTATCAAAGGAGCAACTGGTGATCAAACTAAAAAACTCTTTGATTTATTTCATGACATCACTGATTACCTTCACGCTTTGCACGATAAACCAGTTGAAGAAAGAGTACGCGAGAAACAAGCCGATCAAATCATCAAGGCAAGTTTGAAAAAGTCTTCCAACTCCACTGCTACCATACTGAAGGATGTCATTGAACCTGAAGAGCTGAAGAAGAAATTCATGACCGATTCTGATGAAAACATTAAAATTCGAGATATCCCAGAACGACTTCAACTTTTATTTGGTGATTTTCTTGAAACAAAGTATGACGAAGCGTTCCTCAAAGCTGAAACCGCATGGATCTTCAGACATATTGTTCCTTACAAACGTGCCAAAAGCTCTGCTACAGAAGGATTAGAATTAGAGCCCAAGCATGTAGCAACATTTTTGAAATTTTTGAATCTGGAGCATCTAGAAGTTCCTACTATTTGGGCTCATCGGAAGGATTACTTTGTCAGAATTTCCCTTTCATCACGTTCTTCAGTTTATATTCTAGATTTAGAAGATTTATGGTATTTGTTTGATCTTGATATTAAATATAAAAATTTGAGTCGTAGACAGAGACTCCTCGAAGAATTAACTGCCAAAGTCAAGGAATCAGCCCCACATGATGATGAAGTTTTAAAGAAGTTACCTTCAGAGTTTACTACCATTGATGAAATCAATGACCGAATCGACTATATTGGGTTTTACTATCCATCCATTTTAGCTGCTAACAAACCAAAGTCTACATCTAGCATTAAACGTCCAGTTAAGCAAACTTTATATCAAATTTCCAAGGCTAATGGTGTTGATGCATTTATCAATGTAATTAATATGTCTAACTTTTCAATACAATACTAATCTAAATTCTTTAGGCTGTATCTATTAGCTGTAGTGAAATTGAAAGAAATCTGAACCAGAGACGTAGACCTGATGGGTCAAAAGATCCTTTGGAGTCAAAACAAGCAATTGCTAGCAAGTACATCACTCGATCATTCAGTGATGTGAACGTGTTTTTCCAAGGTAATCTTACATTTGCCATCATTATGATATCATTCTGATAATTATTGATAGCGGCAATTGCATATATGGCCCAAAAAATTGGCGTTCATTTTGCTATTAGACAGTATATTAGATCTTTATTCTTGAATGAATCATGCATCACTACTAGCCCTACCGCTAAAGGAGCCAGTGTTATTGATATATCTCACCCATATTTTATTTTTAAGCATATCAACAACAAACCATTATCCCGTTTCGAAACTACCCAATTTTTACAACTTGCTGATGCAGAGCAAAATGGACTTATCAATATTAAATTCACCTTTAAGACTGAGAATTTCGTATTCGATCGTTTTTGCGATGCATATTGCAGCGATAGCAGAAGCAGCCTTGCAAATGAATGGAATGATTTCAGAAAATCTATCCTGAAAAAGGCTTTAAATGATCATCTTATTCCCTATGCCTCTAAATGGATGATTCAGAAGTTGCGCACAGATGGTGAAGAGGTTGTTCTCAAGCAAATTGAAGAGAAGTTTTACCATAAAGCCAACATGGCCCCTTTCCGTCCTCCTAACGACCCTCTTTCAACCCCAAATGTACTTGCATTAACCTGTGGTCGAGATATCCGTGATTCGCCTAATGTTGCAGTGTTTGTCAATTCTTCTTCTCAGGTTGCCAACACTCTGACATTTGGTGATTTAAGGAATGACCAAAGCAAACAAGATTTATATAACTTTATTAGTAAATGTAACCCCGATGCTGCTGTCATCTCTGGCCTTCATTACTGCACCAAACGATTTTACAATGAAGTATCCAAAATCATCGACGATTACAATCAAAATAACTCTACTCAATTGCCTCTATTTTGGCAAACAGATGAAACAGCTCGTTTATACCAGAACTCTAAAGAAGCTGTTGCTGACTACCCTAACTCCTCATCTTATATTAGATACTGTATCTCATTAGCGCGCTATTGCCAAAACCCAGTCAACGAATATGCCGCTCTTGGATCAGATTTAACTAGGGTTCACCTCCATCCTCTTCAGAAACTTGTAAATCCCAATAGATTATATACTATTATGGAACGAGTATTAATCAACGTTGTCAACGAAACAGGTGTCGTAGTCGATCAATCTCTAACAACCCCTTATAAGTCAGTTCTGCTTAATTATGTCAGTGGTCTTGGTCCTCGCAAGGCACAACATATTATTAAAAAGCTGACTACTACCACAGAAACTCCAAACTCTAGAATCTGGTTCTTGAGTAACAAAGCTCTTACAAAGAGTGTTTTCTTCAGCTGTGCTAGTGTCTTGAAGATTGAAAACCCTGAAGATGTTCTTGATGGCACAAGAATCCACCCTGAAGATTATGCTTTAGCGCGTAAAATGGCTGCTGATGCTCTGGAAATCGATGAAGAAGAATCGAATGATATTGAAAATCCATCCTATTATGTCGAGCAACTTATGAATACTCGAAACAACAATTTGTCTGAACTCAATTTGGATGAATTTTCCAAAATCTTAGAAAGCTACAATCAGGTTCGTAAAAAGTGCACCTTGTCCATGATTTGTGATGAGATTCAGAATCCTTATTATGATCATCGTTCTCCTTATATCTCTGCTTCTCCCCACGAACTTTTTGCCCAGCTCACAGGAGAAACTCCCTCAACCCTTCACGAAGATATGAAATTACCTGTTGAAGTTGTCCGCCAAACTCCCAAATTCTTCATTTGCCGCACAGATAGTGGCTTGGACGGATTCCTATCACTCGCCCGAATTCCTCATGGAACTGCCACACCATATGAGGGCCAAGTTATTACTTGCGTTGTTACTCGTGTGGATCTCAACCGCTTTTCTCTCGAGCTTTCTTTACTTCCAGAAGATTTTGCCAGAGCCAAAGAAGCGACCTGGTTGGTGTTCCACTCTTTCGATACTACTAATACCATTCCCATTAAGGACGAATACTTTAAAGAGCCCGATACATCCAAACCAGTCCGCTCTCAGACATATGACTCTGGCTATTCTAATTCTGACTCCAGATCCAGAAACAATGGTATCAATGACCAGATCTCCAACCACCCACTCTTCAAACAATTTAATTTCCAAGAAGCCGAGCAATACCTATCAACTAAATCTATTGGTGACTTAGTTATTCGTCCCTCATCATCGGGTAACAATCATCTCTCTATCAGTTGGAAGATGCATGATGGTATATACCAACACTTGAATGTTTCTGAAACTAATGAACCTGCAAGTACCAATATTAACAGATCCATCACAATTGCTGGTCAAAGATATGAAAACATTGAAGATATGATTACTTCATACATCAATCCTTGCTTGATGATTATTCGCCAGGTTACAAGTCATCCCAAGTATCGCGAAGGTGGAGTATCCAAGTTGAAAGAGCATCTCCAGAACATTGCTTTACAACATCCTTCTCAATCGGTATATGGTTTATGTCTCAGCAATGAACGTCCTGGTTATGTTGTATTAGCTTATAAAATCAATGCCTCATCACCAGTGCAAGACATTCTTGTTAAAATTACACCTGGGCAATTTAGACTTAATGATAATACTTATTCTGATATCACCAAATTGATCAATGGATTCAAAGTCATGGTATCACAAAGAAATCGCCGTAATTAGTCTTCATCATCATAAACTATATTTTAACAATTTTTTATCTATTGTTTCAATTAATAAGAAAACCATCGAAATATTATAATGTATTATTTTATTAGCATATTCATTTTTCATTAATAAATTTATAAGATTTAACTTTTTTTATTTACCACTTAATGCCAATTACAAAATTAAATTTTGTTGATTGTTTACTATTTGTTATAAGATAATTAGAATTTTTCCATCTAGTATTTTCATAGTGTCAATTTTTAATATCTTGTTTTATACCTTAATTGTCTACCAATGTGACTTTAAATCCGCAATCCATGATGGGAAATTGTTTAGTGCAATTGAGTGAACAATGTGAAAATTTAAAAATATGAAATAATAAAATAATACCATTTTATTAAATTATAAATGTATATATTGATATTATAATACCATCCATTAACAATATTTAAATATTGAACTGTAAATTTTTTTACAATCATTACATAATTACTGTTAATTTAGCAGATATTAGTAAATAATTTCATTTTCCAGCCCTTTTGATATTTATAAATATCAAGTGCTTGTCAAAGTATAAATATGAAATATTTATATTAACTTAATCATAATGATTTTTTTAAATTATGTTTTTAAAATCATGTAAAAATTAAAATAGTTTAAATAATTATTCAGCATGATATTGAATCAAATATAATTTATGGAAATAGTAAAGTATGATCAAGATATTGTCTTTGAAATTATATTCCAACTTATTAGAAATGTTCAGTGTCATATGACTTAAATCTATTGATGTAGTGAAAGTATATTTCATTATGATCAATTTATTTTATAAGTAATAATAAGCATATATTTGTATTTTTTGGGACGTTAATTTATGGATTCATAACCCCGATCATCAATTTCTTGGGAATACCGAGTTCTTGTTCAGAGTCAATATCAACGTTGCCCATAATCTCTCTATCAGAGCTACTTTCATCCCAGATAATTGGAGCATCGGATTCCTCAATAGTAGAAATACAATCGGAGAGAATCAGAATCCATTTACTGATATTCGATCTTCCAGGTTCTTCCTCATCAAATTTTTCATCATTAATCCCAGCTCCTGTCAGCTTGTTTTCATTGATGAACGAATTAAGTTGGGCGAGAGGATTAGGTATTACACTCTCATCTTAGCTTTCATGAGACCCTTTTCTTGAAAGCCATGCAGAGCCTCCTAAAGATGGAATTAATGATTAAGCATTAACTTTTTACAATTTAAGTGCAGGAAGATTAATGACACATCTATATAGGATCATATTGCCAAACACCTCGCCAATAGAAATTAAATCAATTATTGCTATTATGTAGCCTGTACATTTTTCGCTAAAACAATAGTAACGCTTCTATTATTGAATGGAATTTATTGAAATTAAAAGCATTTGAACGATAATCAGTAAGCTGATGAAACTGTATATGAATTCTCGTGAGAAAAAACTGTACACTTATTTCGAAGTAGATAGCTTGGACTGAAAACTCTGGATGATTTCTCAGCAAGCAATGGCAGAGGCTATTTACTCGATATGGTATGTTATATTCTGCTATTTTAAGATAAATTCAAAAAATTTCAACTCTACAATGACCAAACTAGTTTTTGTAGGTAATTATAATTTTAAAGATAAATATTTTGTATAATTGTTAAATAAAGCTTATAAACTATATTGCTTTTAAGCTTAAATCTAATATCCCACATTATTTTATATTCAGGGAACTTTTATTTATGGTATTAAACTTGTATAAGACTTTTGCTTTTGGTGTTTTGAAATAACTTTTGGGTTATGTATTTTGTTTTTTTCTTGAGTTTGATATTGTGTTCACCCTTATTAAAGAGTTGTTTGATTATTGGGGACTGTGTGGAGCTGGAATCAACCTGATGATTATATGGTTCTGACTTTTCCAGCTTTATCCCAATGTTTAAGGCTGCTTAATTATATTCCAATGTATTCTTATATTTTGGAGGCGATAACATAAAAATTGTTTATATTTAACTGAGGATACCAATAATGCATTTAGTGCTGCATTATTTAAAATTTAATACTATTAAAGGTAATATCCAAGTATCTGTGTTGCAAGTGATAGTTTATCAAAGCCTTGATTATTTATTGATAAGTGTGCACAGAACCAGTGGAAATTCTGGGAAGTGTTAAAATTATACATTAAAAAAGCAAACTTAGATTATTTTACAATCAATTTATGAAGACTTTGGTTTGTAATAGATATTGTATTACTAATACTAATTTCATCATATCACAACCTATATATATACTATATGCTAATTAGTTGAACAGTGAATTAAAATCAATTCAACTTTAGTTATATCAAACCGCATTTAATAAATGAAAAATAAGTATATATATCAAACCAATCTATGTAGAAATAAACTTCATACAACAGTATCGGAAAAGATTCGGCACTTGAATAATTAGCAATATATTCATTAATTGAATCATTGGTAAGTTTTAAACTATACAATTTAATCACGGTGCTATGCTTATCGTTATACAACAATATTCAATAGTAACCTATTATTAAAATGTCTAACAAGTTATTTGTTGGTAACCTGGACTGGAACACTGAAGAAGAGGAGCTTCGTTCTTATTTCAGTCAATATGGCCAAGTTAGCAATGTTTCTATTGCTGTTAACAAAGAAAATGGTACATGATTATTATATTATATATGCTAATTATCAGATAATATATTTTCAACCATCATCAATATTTTCTATAGCAATATTAGTCATTGTTTCATTCTTAGATATATTTTCAAATATACTAATTGCTTAAAATTTTAATTTTCTAATCAATTTTATCAATTTATGCAATACTTCAGGTCGTAGTCGAGGATTTGGCTTTGTCACTTACTTGACTGACGAATCTGTCAATACTGCTATTAAAAATTTAGACAATACTGGTTTCCGTGGTAGAACAATTAATGTCAAAATTGCAGAATCCAATCGTGAGCGTACACTCCGCCACCGTAATGGATATAATAATGGCGGAAATAATAATGGAGGATTCAACAAAAACTTTCAAAATCATCGTTCCAACTATGCAAATCGTGGAGGTTCACGCTTTAATTCATTCAGAGGTAGAGGAGGCAATAGCCGTAGAATCCAAGAACGAGTTCCTTCTTAGAAATTATCTACTGCAAAATCCTAAATTCAAAATTGCTTAAATTTGTTAATTTGATATAATATTTAGCTTGATTATATATTTATATATTAAATTACTCATTGCTAAGGTAAATTGCTAATAATACACTTGCATTTAGTTTTATTTAAATCTAATAAATACAATTTTCAAATTATTAAGTTTGACAATGTTTCCAGTTACCATATATCAAATTACTGTATTACGGAATTTAGCTTATATTATGATTTTATATAACTATTTTCAATTCAATAAACATGTAATTTCTTTAGTTGTTTGTTTGTGGTTCTATTAAATACGATTCAGGTGAGCAGTGTCAACTTAATTTTACACTCGGTTCAAATTTTCAGTTTATAAATATTTTCATGTTGATAATTAAATATCAGAACATTTTATCTGAATAGGTTTTAAATTACAATATCTTATGTATAATCTGATTTCTTTGATATTTTGAATTTAAATCATATAAATAATTAAATCACACTCAAAATATTGGTTTTTGATCAATTATATAATATATATTATATATTATATATTTTCAAGCATTTTAACTTTTATAACTGGGAAGAGATACTGTCTTCTTTATTAAAGTGAATACATTTAAAATTTGACAATACTTAATTTAAAATAAAAAAGTTTTTATAATAATGAATTATTATACTAGGTCGAACGAGTTGGAATGAAAATAATTATATTGTACAATGGAACAAATATAATATGCGAAATAAGCAATCTCAATATATACTTAAATTGGTATTGTTCAAATTTAAGTTTAGATTATTAATCTTTGGAGATCTAAGTATAAAAAGTTTGAATTTAATTGTTATTTGAATAAATTATAATATATAATCCTCTTTAACTTATGAAAATGATATTTGTTTATATTCACCATTAATATCATAGAAAAATATATCTCTTATTTAATAAAAATTTAACATTTATGAATAATATTAAAGTTGATTTTACAATATTTTCATATTATCAAATTAAACATCAAACGGTAAGAATATTGCATTTCAAAATAATATATATTATTGAGAGATATATAATAAATTGATGTAAATAATGTCCTAGATACTCATAAGAATTATCAAATAAACGTGATCAATAAATATTATAAATATATAAAATCTAATGAATAAATTAATTAAAGAATAATTATCATTTTTATTAATTTATATTTACAAATTAATATAAAATATTTAATATAAATGTAAGTGGTAAAAGAGAAAAAACTATTCTAAAAACAAGCTATATTATAATATAATAAGTTTTAAAATAATAGCCTAATTTTAAATATTTTCTAATATGAATTAAATATTTAAAAATAAAATATAAAGTATACGAAATATAGTTATTATAGACATATTTTATATTTAAAATGATCAAAATAGATTGAATTTTAAGGTGGGATATATGTATATATCTGTTAAATATAAAAATTATTATTTATATATATAATTGCTTAGTTTTCACTACTAAAAGTTCACATTTATCTATTAAAAATCATCACGATTAATATACAAAATGTTTTTGATAAAACTTTACTTTTTTTAGTCTATTTTATAAAAATATTTATATTAATAATTATATTTTAATATAAATTTTTAAACTTGAAAATCATTTTGATGAATCAAATTATATTGTGGTTACCTAGATGCTAACCTCCCCGAGCGTCTGTGCCTCACTATCTATTTCCTTATGGAGATATTACCATGGAAGGTACATCACTCTACTCTAAATATCTCATCCTCTAAACTCTATCTTTAGCTGATAACTATACTATAAAAGAACCAATGTCATAAGTCTAACCATAGGAGGTTAGTGGACCCCTTACAAGATAAAAATATCCTTTCATCTTCTCAATAAAGTCTTTAAATTAGTACTGTCACTCACTAACAGTAGCTTACCCGCCTCAGTTGCTTATTTTATACATTTCCAGCAACTGGCATTGCAAAGATATTTATAATTTAAAATATTTTATATTTACAAGTTTTTATCAATCAAATGAAATTAATGAATTAATAGTTTTAAAAGTTAAATATAATTTAATTGAATATCTATTTAGGAAAATATATTAAAATTAGTTAATGATAGGAATTATAATACTATAAATAGCTTAAAATCCATATAACCTCTTATACTAATTAGAAAAAATATCATCTTATTAAAATGGATATAAAAAATTGGCTTATATTTTTTTTCAATATATTCAATTAATCTGCACCAGTATTAAAAATGTATTTTATAAATGTAAATCTATAGTAAAATATGAAATTTGTTTGATAAATTATATAAATATGACATCAATCTACCTAGAGAATTTATATCGAATTGATTTTCTTTAATCTTTGATATAGAGTACTAAAATTAACAATGCAGTATTAGTTCATTAAAGTTCTCCTTTTTGGCTGAAGAATAGTTCTGAAATTGAATATAAGTTTAACAAATTAAGTACAAAACATTAATTTTTTATCAAATAAATTATGTATTAATTGATATCTTCAGAGTTTTTCAAATTATATTCTCATAAAATTTTATGTTTAAATATTAAAATTTTATAATATGATCATCTAATAATAAATAATAACTCAATTAAGGAATTGATTACCATACTAATTCATTTATATTTAGAATAAATTAAATATAAAGAAAAAATTTGTATAAACTGAATATAATATTGATTGATTTTATAAGCATTAGATACCAAGTAAAATTAGCTCAAATGTCAATCATTAGTAATCTTAAAACATCAATTCAAAATTGATCTCTAATGAAATATATTATGTTTCTAAATTCAATAATAGTTATAAATTAATATGAAAAGTTATAATTATATTCAATCTTTGGTCATTTTAAAGATTTAACATATTTTTTAGTATGGAATTTGATTGAATAAATTTATCTTACTAAAAATCGGAATTCTGAGTTAAAATCTTGGTAATAAGATAATAAGTATTAATTTAAAATTTAGCGAAAACATTGGAAAACAATTAGATGTGTAATATTAGTGATATTGCATTGCATTCATATATGATTTATGCTTTATGGTGCTAGTATTTATGCAAGTTATTAATGATTTTTTCAAATAGGATGATACACTATCAACTATTTTGAATTCAATATTAAATATAAAAAACCTGAGTAAAATAGCAAAAATGATAAAAATATATATAATATAATTCCAAATCACAATGTGATAAAAATAAATATACTATAGTTGATTAATCAAATTTTCATTATTTTATTTTTAGCAACTTAGGCTAAGATTTTTTGGTTATAGTTTAGAATGTTAATTTTTATAGATAGATTTAAAAATATATTATTTATAATTAACTATAGTATTTTTTATGAAATTTTTAAATCATATCAAATTAACGTGATATCATAATACTTTAGTGAATATAGCTTATGAATATAATATTAACTGTAAACTATATGAATATTAGAGTAAAATGAACAAAATACATTTTTTAGCTAATCAAAATCTGGTGATTTCATCAAAATTCTAATTTAGTTCCTAAATGTCAATAATACTAAAAATTTAAATGAAAAATATAGACAAATGGATATAAAGCATGGATTTGACATATATACTATGTATAATTTCCTTTATGTAATTAGTTAATCTTTCATTAATTTATATTCGTTGAATTTTTTAAGTGTTCAATTTGTAATTATTTCTTAGAAATAATTTCCGAAAGATAAGTTCAATCAAGATATTGAAATTACTTAACCGTTAAATATTATATTGAATTAAGCAAACTTGAATGGTTTGATATATGTCAAATAATTGGTGTATTACTTTCTAAAAAATCGATTTTTATTCACAGCTAAAATAAGAAAGCTTTGAACTTTACCATATTTAATAACTGATCGAATTAATATTATTTGCTCTATTAATTTATCAACAAACACTAACTAAATATCAACTCAAGTAATATGGATAATCATTTACATTTGAAATTAATAGGGTGGGTAGTGAAAATAAATATCCTAATATCCGATTTCAATAAAATTTATATTCCTTACCTACAATGATTTAGTTTAAATATACCCGGTATTCCATTCTTTGGACTTTATTTCAAACAATGAAGTGGTTCAATAGTTTTGGGTTGATAGGCTTACTTATCTTTGGGTCATCCACAGTCATCTCAACAGAGCTTGGTACTAATTATGCTTTTCTTCAAAGAAGAGCCGAATTGGCCAAAGCAGCAACCACGAAAACCACTGCTGAGAATGCGACTGCAGCTGGTTGCACACCTATTGTCAGAAAAGAGATTCATCAACTATCCGATGATGAGTTGGAGAAATTCCACAAAGCATTTGAGCAGGTGAGAGATTCGGGTATGTATGCTGAGTTATGTAGAATCCATTTGGATAGTGTCGATTTCGCGCACGGTACACCGTATTTCTTGCCATGGCATAGAGAGATCATCTTCAGGTTGGAAAAAGCGCTCAGAGAAGTAGACTCAAGCATCGCTTTACCTTATTGGGACTGGTCTCTGGAGTCTCAAAGTCCAGAATCCAGTGTTGTTTTCACTAGCAAATACTTTGGAGGGAATGGCCATGGAGACTGCATCGGTGGCAGGTACGCAAACTCCGGAATGGGATGCGTGATACGTGATTTTGATCAGGGGAATAGCATGGGAGCATTTGCTGCTCCTGAGCTACTTAACAACATCCTTCGCGCTCGCAGTTTCGAAGAGTTCTGGAATCGTATTGAATCCTCACCTCATGGTAACGTCCACAATAACATCGGAGGAGATATGGCCACAATGAGAAGCTGTAAAGATATTTTTTTCTACTTGCATCATGCTTTTATCGATAAATTGTGGTGGCTTTGGCAGAGTAGTAACTCGGATAACCTTATGGATTTTTCAGGAAGTTTAGGCTCAAATCTCCAACCTTTTGGAAAGAGTGTTAGAGCAGTCATGGATATCAACAACGACTCCTATTGCTACTCATATTCGAGCTATGGTCTTGTTCGTGCTGCTTCAAGAATCAATAGAAGAGGTGACGATGGATCTGAACAGAGCTCAGATATCCAAGCTGCATCTGTTTCTGAAGCTGATGCATCCGCAGATACTGGTCTTGTAAATGCTGAAAGTGAAGAAAATACTTCTAAGCCAGAGCTTCAATCTTCAAGTGTTACTGAGAATAACGAAGCAAGTGAATATTTGGTTGATCCGTACGATCGTGAGAATGAATATAAGCTTAGAGCTCCTAACCCTCTACCCGATAGCTACTTGAATATGGCCAAGCTTGACATTCCCAAAGTTCGTACTTATGAAGCAGAAAATCGTCAGACTATTATTGATTTGAATAAGAAGGAAGACTACGTTTCACCAGTTGCTTTATCTCGCAAAGAGTCCACCATTAAGAATTTAGTGAAAGGTATCTATACTCCACTTCACAACGTATTGGGTCTATTTTAATAATTATTTATTGGATAGAAAAGAATTTTTTAATATGAAGATTACAAAATTAATTGAAACTTTAATACTAGCACACATAATATTTAATGATCTACACTATTTAATGATACATTTATTAAAATAAACATGATTTCACATTAACATTCAATTATTTTATTACTCATTATTAATACTAAAGTAAATCATAGGAAAAATTTAAGAATAGAGAATTATCAGTAAAAATGAAAAATTATCTAAATTCATTATGAATCATCGCACTGGATGCATTATGACGGAATCCTACTATTTTGGCAATGTTAGCAGATCGATAATCTTCTCTGCATGCTAAGTATGGATACAATAATTGAGGATCAATTTTACCAAGGATACCATCTCTGAGCACTGAGGGCAATGCTTCAGGAACCTGAATAAACAAATTAGAGAGTGCTCTCAACATTTCAAACCTTTCTGTAAGTTGGGGAATTTTAAGCTCATTAATTACAGTTTGAAATTTGGAAATGTCGTTGGATAATAATATCCCACCACTAATACTAACAGTGTATCTCTTGTAATGATCAAGGAGGATTTCGTGGAGGATAACACCCAGTTCGAGTAGAAAAGTTCTCAAATTTTCACCTTCAAGGTACTGCTGAGCACTACCACACATTTTAATTAATACATCAACAGATCGCAAACAGGGTTCAGTTGCAGGTGTCAAGAAATCAAAATCTTGATCATTAGGCTTAAAATCGTTGGGCTTCTGGTGCTGTAAAATGATTGGAATCCATCCAGAGAAACTGCTCAATTCAGACTGCAATAGGAAATTAATCTTTTCTTCAACTTTAGATATGAATTCATTTTTGTAAATGACTATCATTCGATAAGCAGGAGGTGAATGGATCATAAGTGGAAGAACACAATTTTGGAAATGTTTTTGTACTAATTGGACGATATGCGATGAAAAAGCTACAATCTCGAAGGTTTTGGCAAATTCAGGTTCAACTCTAAGATCTCTTAATTTCAACTCATGTTCATATGAATGGTAGATAGAATGTAAAAATTCATTGCTTAAATGATCAGTTAAACTCTTGAACAATTCGATAGTAAATCGTGGCAAATCCGATGGTGAACATAATTCTGCGCACCTTCCCAGTGCTTCAGCATGAATTTCAAGGAGTTTTGATACAAGTTGGATTTGAGGTGACATATGGAGCTCATTTCCATTGTCGTCATATTCAGAAGAAAGCCTAGTTCCGAAGTAACTACGGCGCTTAGTTGGAGTTCCAGGATTCGAGGGGACAGTAGGAGAAGCAGGAGTAGAATCCGGAGTCGTATTTCCTTGATTCAGTAAGTTGGTATTGATTAAATTGGTATTGATTTTTTCGGCAACTCGAGAAAACATATTTTGCTTATTATTACTCTTTTTACTCAATTTTTGGGATTGTGTGATAAATGGCTCAGTAATACTAGTGAAGGTATTTTTAACAAAATCAGTTTCTAGATTCATGTACATTGAATTGTCCAAATAAGGTACAAATAAATCTTCCATACATTGGTCTAAAGTGATTGATACAGAGGTGTGGGTGTCGTGGACTTGATTGGCGACTACTGAAGTAGTTTGATTAGCCATCTGCCTCTTAATTGTAGGGAATATTGTTTCCTGGTCGAATTGTTTTAGATCATGAACCAAACTTGAGACACATGAGTGAGCAGTTGACAAAGTACGGAGATAATTCAAGCTTGATAATTCTCTTGCTTGGTCAAGTAAACCTTCTAAATAAGTTTGAATTGATTGAGCAAACATTCTTTCTAAGAATAACTGCAAAACGAAAAGTGAATTGGGAAATACTTGAGAAATGACTTCCCATTCCTTGGCAACTACTGAACGGATTTCATCACAGAGCTTTACCATATAAGGATCAGGACCAGAGGGGTGAGACAAAGGGTCTGATTTAGATGTAGAATCGCTCGACATACTGAAATCCATACTATATGTCGATTCCTTCATCTTTCTCTTAGAATAGAAGAATTCATGTTGATTTACATAAGTTTGAACACATGAGTTACCACCATTGAAATCAAGTAAAGTTTTTGAGCATCTCTAAATATTAGAATTAGAAATTAATTTGTTTAATAAGTTCCTATATATTTACCGCCATTGTAGCAATATCTCCATTTTTATACGCTTGATCAAATGTTTCTAATAAATCAGTTTCAAGTTTTTCGCTGTACTTTTCAATATTAGCTTGAATCTAAAAGGAAAATAATATGTTAAAATAAGGAAAAATTTCGAATGAAATTAATTATCTTACTGTGCTAGCATTAGGAACATCAAGCTCTTTAGCAATACTAGTAAGTCTTCTTGTAATAATAGCAGCCTTGAAATTGATTCAATTATTATCAATGCACGAATATATAATAAAAATTTAATATACTTGATATTGGCCCTCTGCACCTCTTTGAAGTCTCATTTCTTCCAATTGAGCGCATTGACCAGAACCAAATTCGTTAAAATATTTGAATAAATCTCGAGTTTGAGCAGCTCTAGAACGTTGTTTATGAATAGTTTCCAACTGTTCACCAATTCTCACAGCCGCGGGTCCTACTTTATTAATACCGTTTTCTAATTGGTTGGAAGTATCTTGAACTTGCTAATGCTAAGATTAACGATTAATTTGAAGATGAACATTTATAAAAATTACTTGAAAGCCAATTTCTAATTTTTTAATATTTTGTTTTTGAGCTTGTTCAGCTTGTTGAGAAGCAACTTCTAACTCATTGATTCTTTGGTGAACTTTAGATTTTAAATTTAATAGACTTTCTAAAGCGTATTCAAAAGAATGAATAAAAGGCCTGGCAACAAATTCTATATTTGAAATAAATTAATACGTGTTGAAATATTGACAAAATGATAGATATTTTATACCAGATAAATCATTTCTTGCTTCTTCTACAATTGTGCTAGATAAACCATCAATAAACGAACGAGAGTCAAAATCATTCTAAATAAAATTAAATGTAAATAATTATTAAGATGTGTTAAAATTAGTATAACATACATAAAAATGATTTAAAGTTAATTGATCGGATAAAGTTTTATCACTTGTATAAAGTTTTTTATCTTCCATTATTATATAATATTAGCATTAATTATTGATAGAGCATTTTTTTTTTTTTATGAGGAAAGGATTTATTCGACAACTTATGGGATGACATAATAAAACCGCCGTATCACTTAGTAATTACCAAGTATACGTAATAGTTACAAAGCATATAGTATATTTCCAATTCATCCAAGTGGATAACCGTAGTAATTCCTGGGACAGGACCCAATTCACTTAATTTCTCGCTAAAGGAGTATATAAAACAGATGTAGGCAAAAGTAAACAGACATGAGATGGTGATCTTAAAACGAGAAAGAACCAGAGGACACAGGTATACAAAGT
>JNEM01006137.1:0-11711 GCA_000697335.1 Conidiobolus incongruus B7586 | reverse complement strand
ATAATATTTATATTATATATAAATTTTAATATTATTAAAATAAATAGATTTTGAAAATTATTATTTTATGTAAACTTAATTATATTAAATAATCAATTTACTAAAAATAACTTTTTAATAAAGAAAATTATATATTAATAAATATATATATTTATATATTATTTATTCTTTTATTTATTATGGATATAATATTTTTTGATAATTAATAACATACTAGAAAAATCAGAAATCAAAAAATTTGCCATTTTTTTGATATTAAATATTAATAAATGATACAAACTATTTAATTTGCTTAAAGAATAAATTTATAATTATTAAAATAAGTATTATTGATATTGAAGCTTGAAGAAGTTATTAAGACATTTTATAATTATCATTAAAATTCAGCAATTAATATGAACAAAAAAATAATAATCATTTAATATTTTTACTTAAAAAAATTAAAGCTGACTTAGAAACTAATAAAACTAAAACACAAATATTAAGAATAACAAACTAAATTGTAATAAGTTTTGAAATATATTTCATCTAATATTATCATGCCAAATACAAATTATATTCTGCATGCAAATCAGAAAAGATGGTAAATATCAAAGAAGAATACAAATTAAATGAAACGATATTGAATAACTAAAATGAAATTCAATTCATTTTAAATCAATAAATGCTAAACTATGAAAAGTTTGCTAAATAGTGTGATAAATTTATAGCGAAATATTGGTTAATTAATAGTAAGCTCCTTTCAGAGCATATTGCCCCATCATTTGTTGTTCATAGTTATCATTATCATCAGTATTGCATTCAGGAAGTTTCATTTTAGGTAAAACAAATGCTTTTGCATCCAAAATAATTCTTGGAGCTGGAATAATTTTTAAGATTTCTTGTGAAGGAATTTTAGATTGAAAAGAAACCTAAAAATAGTGTTAGCTGTATAGCGATAAGTTGATAAAAAATTACTGTATCATTTAATTTGGTGTAAAACTGTTCTAGTCTTTTTAGCTCATTCATTTCGTCTGAAAGGAATGATTCTGAGAATACCGATATCTTAAAGCCTGAAACAGATTTGATTAATTTTTTCGCCTCTAAAACTAGTGCTAAAGACTCAGATATTTTACTAAAAGTATGTTTTAGGGAACTTTAATATCATAATAACTAAATATTTATATCTTACTTTTGATCATAAGATTGTTTGGCTAAATGTCGATATGCAATGGCTCGATACAAATAGGCACTTTCCTCCAAATATTTCATAAGCTTTGGGCACCATTTATCTAATGCTGATGGCTCAAGAGATTTGATTAGACCAATCGCGGTCTCAAATAGAGAAACAACTCCCAATAAAATCTTTGTTGCTAGGCCGTCTGATAATTGCGTCAATTGTGCTTTTTGATATGCCATAAGCTGAGCGTGAGCTAATGATATCTTAGCGAGAGCCAAAGAAGACTGTCTATTGGAACAAAGCGGAATAGTTTTTTTCAAGTCCCAATATGGGCATAAATTCTGATTAACATAATTAAAGATGCCACTGGCTTGTAAAAAAAGATCAGCAGCCTAAACTAATATTTTCAGTTAAACAATCAAAAGAGTAAAAAAGAAAAAATATACTTTGTTGTAATTAATTTCAGTAGGTTGTGTAACATTCTTTTCATCAATTTGGTCAAAAGCAAAATTAAAGTATAAATAGCCATAGCACATAAGTGTGCTTAATAATTCATAATTCCATAAATGACTTGAAATTTTTGGTCTGCTAAAACCTTTAGTGATATTGCTTCTAATTTCTTCTTCTGATATAGAGCATCTCCAAGTAGTCTCTAGTATATTTATAAATAAAGAAGAGCTTAAAATAAAATTAAATAACTTACCAAAAGTGGGATTGACTAAAATCTGACCACTTTGTTGAAGTTGGACTAATCCTAATAAGTTGGAAAGATAATTTTCTAAACTCTAAAATGTTTTAAAATGTATGTTCCATATAATAAAATATATAGAAAATAAATTCATACCTCAAGAATTCTAGGATAATCAGGCTTTTTATCATTTTTGCCAATTTTCAATATTGTTCGAAGTTGTTCTCTTTTCCCAGACGACTCTGAAAAAAAATGATTAAAAGAGCTGACATTCTTTTGATCGAGAATTGAAAACTGCTCCGTGAATAATAAAGGTCTCGTTGTTGGAATTGTAAATTGATACATTAACTATATATAAATTGATATTTGATGGAGTCACACTTAGGTGACATTTTATAATAAATAAATTTATCTCTTTTAATATATGGGTTTATTGTAAAAAAAACTTGGCATTTATTAAAAGTGGATTATTGATTGTTATTTACTATTTACCAAGAAATAGTTTCATATTTATTCTGGGTAATTTTCAGAATATATTCATTACTAAAAATTAATTTAAAGAAAATAAATTTAAAAATACTATCAAATATTAAATTATAGTAAAATACGCTCGAAAGATAATTAACTATATATTGATTGTTAAAATTAATATTGATGCACTATCAGTTCGATTTTATTAGTCCATGATTATTTTTATTTATATTCAAAAGCTTAGAATAATAATTAAAATAATAATATTTTGTTTATTAAAATTATAAATGAAAACTATTTCTATCAAACTATATGCTTTCTTAGCATAAGAAAAATAAATGATTCAATTATTATATTAGATATATAAATTATTCAAAATAAATATAATCATTAATAAAATAGTTAAAACTATTGATTTAATAATTGAACAAGTTATATGTTTTTAATATGAAATCATAAATTTTACAGAAAGCTGATGAATGAATTAGGAAAATATGAATAAACTCAATTATAATCCATAACGAGCGATCAATGGGTTTTTGATGGTTTCGGGAAACGTAGAGAAATAGCCATCCCAGTTGGGACCAACCATTGTTTTATAGCCTTCTAAAATCTAAACAAATAGTTAGCAAAAAGAAATTGAATTGAATAAAAAACAATACCTTTTTGAAATAGTCATCTAAGAAAGGTCCTGGATTCTGATAATTGACAACTGCATCACAGAAGAAAACAAATGATTTTGTCAAACCAGTGGGATTGAGTTGAATCATCTGGAGCATTCCTCGGAAGGCAGAAGCCTTTTCTTCGTTATCGGTGACATATCGCAAAATACGGAACCAAGGCTCAGAGAAGTGTTCCAAATGGGGGGCAATAATTTCAGGACTGCCAACACCAAGTCGCCCCAAAGTAATAGCACAATTTTCAGCAATAGTACGAATTGTGGAGGGAATCAACAACATTCTAATTAATCTTTCAGCGATGGGAGCAACATAGGGAGTAACCTTGTTACCCCACACTAATGAAAGCTCACCAAGAGACCAAATAGCATTGTTACATACATTGGGGAAGGGATTCTCAGGGGTAATCTCAGTTACTAACTTGGTCAAGATATCATTCATATGAGGCTCCAAAATAGTACCTGCAGGTACTGCAAAGTCTCCGAGAACAGCATAAGCAGATTGTCTAACATCTGCATAATTATCAGCCATACTTGCCATGACGATCTGAGGAATGTTATTGGCATAATTGGCTAAAAGAGGCTCACATTGAGGTCCAAGTGCTTGAGCTAAACTACTTAAAAGATCCAAGTAGCCAACCAAAAATTCCTTGTCAGGAGATTCCTGAATCTGGCCTGCCAAGAAAAGCTGTTCGGTCATTAAGATGTCACTGACAATTCTAAAGCTCTTTTCGAATAAAACTGGTGCATAGGGCAAAATGCCATCCTGTAAACCAGTGCAAATATATCCAAAACATTCACACAAAGGCAAGGCATCTCTATCTTCATCGTGCTGAGAAGTGAAGGTATTCATTAATCTGGGCATGAATAAGTCTAAATAGCGAGGTTGGTTGATTGCTTTACCAACTGCATCAGTTAAGGTTCCAATGGAATCATAGAGGATAGCCATATTTTTTCTCTGATATTTTCCTAAAGCAGTAGAGAGAGTATTCACAATAGGATCGAGATAAGGCTCTAACAAACTACGAGCAGATTCAGCCAAAACAGAAAAGGCGCTGCAAGCAGTTTCTTGGACCTTTTTGCTATTATCCAATATGGCATTTAATAAGGACTGGAGAACAGGAGTCATATAGAGCTCAAGGTGTTCTGGAGTAGCAACTTTGATCATAAAAGGAACATATCGACTTAAAGTCCAGCAAGAGATGGAGCGAATAAGGCGTTGACGATTTTGGAGATTTTGCAATAAAAGGGGAATCAATTCGGGAAGATGGGATTCGACTCCTTCATAACAGCCCTCAGCAATGGCACCCAAAGCAAGAATGCCACTTTCACAAACCTTCCAGTCTTGACTTTGTAATGCTGACTGAAGAAGTGGGAATAAAGGTGGGAGGATGGCAGCTTCGAATTTGTGGGAAAACAGATCCAAAGATGCAGCAGCACATTTACGGATATTCCACTCATTTCTATCGTCATCATCATCGTCATCGTCATAGTCATCATCGTCATCGTCATCATTCATGCCATCCTTATGTTCCGATCTAGATTTGTCATTGTCATCTTCAGTATTGGGAATGTGCTGATGACTGTGAAGTTTAGAGTGATGATGATGAGGCTTAATGTCTTTAGCTTCGTCAGGAACATCTGCATCATCTTCATCACCTCCAAGAGCAAAGATTTCTTCTTCGCTATAGACCATTCTTTCAAGAAGTGTAGGTATGATTACAGGTAAATAAGGGGGAATATGCTGAGAGACATCTTCCAAATCAGCTACAGCCATCCAAAATTCGCAAGCTTCCAATGCAACATAGTCATCATCGCTCTTGGTACAATGGATCATATACTGGATCAGATTATTCAACTCAGACATTAATGTATCAGGGCGCAATTCTAATAAGGAAATTAAAGATTTACAAACTAATTTCCTCACTTCAGGGTTTGTGTGGTCAGCTTTCTTGAAAAGATTGGCCCTGATAGCTTCAACATAATTATTGAACGAAGGGCAGTTGGAAATGAGCAGATTCGATATACAGGATAAAGCTAATAATGAGAGAGTTTCATCAGACGAGTCCATTAAGGTTAAAAATTTAGGAAAAACAAGATGAGCAGGAACTGTTCCATTGATATCTTGCTCCAATTCTTTGCCGTGATCTTCGCATATTTTATCTAAAGTTCTTAAAGCACCCTAAAATATTTTGAATTAAAATATTGAAATTTCTAAATTATAGAAAAAAAATTACTTCAACAGTTTCATAGTTTTGAACATCTAAGAATTGAACTAAACCTGATATTAGCTCTGGCCAGACTTTCAAACCTCCCAAGTATAATAAATTACTGATAACAGTACCACATACATCGCGAATACCCTTGTCACTATCACTTAAACCCTGAACAAGAGCTTTTTTAATGTACTCAACATTGGCAGGTGGCAATTTAGGCATAATTCGAGATAAGCTAGATTTCAGAACGAGGGCAGCCATCTTGCGGATAATTATATCTTCATTAGGTGAAAAAATAGTGACATGCAATAAATAGTTTGGAAAGTCTTGATGGTCAGCTAAAACAGCTAATCTCTAATATTACATAAATAAATTGAGTTTTTTTGATCTAAGTATTTATTACCTCTCTATTTTCAGCTTGTACTTTATTATCAATACTTTGACCATTTCTTAAAATCTCTAAAATTTGTTGTAAACCATCAGGCTGAGGTTGCCAATCCATAATTAAAAATTGAAATTATTCAGCCAATTAAAAGGGGATTAAAATATCGGTTTATGATTAAATAGTTTATCAATTGGTTATGTAATATTTTTTGGTATTAAATCAACCGTCATATTCTTTTATCCTTTTTGAAATTATGGGATTAACTTACATTTCATTAATCAATTAAAACTTATAGTTTAAAATTTGATTAAACTAATTGTATTAAATATAGATCATTTAATAAACTACATAAATAATCCCAAAATATTGATTTCGCCATTACTTGATCTTTTATCGATAATATTTTTATTTATTGTTGATAAATTATATATATACTAATATAATAAAGTCAGCCTATACAATTTATGATAATTAATTATTATTTCCCTTGTTCATTAATAGAATTCGGTTATAAAACTCAGGACTGGGAGCAGCCATTCTTACACATTATCAGAGGTTTCGACTCCTGAAAGTTCATTTATTATTTTTTAATTATAAAATTAAGATAATCTGTATAAATGACGAATGGTAGGCCTACCATGTGGGCAATTCTAAACTTGGGTTAGTTCACGATATTATCATTGAATAGTATAATCATTACCCAGGGAAATTGAATCTGACCCATATTTCTTACAATCTAATCAATCAATTCAGTACCACTAAACAAATATTTATCAGACTAAAACTTACTTTAACCATTGTATAATAATCAAGTGGATCACCAATCATAACAGCTGCTCTGCATGCTCTACTAGCTAAAAGATCATATACTTTCTGACATCGAACGCTGGGATGAGGGTGATGAGAGAGTCGGTGGATTAGATCCATAAAGTCTATTAAACCATGAGTGGAAATGCTAATTTTAGAGCAATTGATTACACTTACCTGATTCATCAAATATAACGCCCTTTGAATCAGGAAAAGAAGTCAGTTGAATACGATTTCCAGGGGAAGATGAGTAGTCTATATCGAATTTGAACCCATTGGCTTCGAGGTGATCTTTCTGATCAATGGCGACAATTTCATCTTGGATAGATAGATGCATGAGTTTTGGGCGGATCAGGGGTTGAGGCTTGAATGTGGAAGTTTCTTGAAGTGTTTCAAAGGTATATTTTTCATCCGAAGCATGTTGATCAACGATAAATAAATGATGCTGGAGCTGGACAATGATAAAACCATGATTAAATTGTCCAATAATTTTCATGTGTTCAAAATCCGCCTTTTGAATCGTCAAAGAGTGCTGCAAATTTTCCTCTATCGTGTTACTATCATTTTGAACATTAACTCCTACTCTGTGATCTAATTCCGCTCCATTGCTAGGCTCCACTGACATATCCTCTTCTAGGTCTTGGTAGTCCCAACTGAGAACTGGCTTTTTAGGGATATTTAAAGTTGGATGATCATCTTGATTTTTTAAAATTTTAGTGGGAGAGGTGTTTTTCAAAGGATCTCGTTTTGGAAATATTGTTGTGATATGAACAACTGGCGGTTTAGGAGGGGATAAAGTATTAAATGGTACTTGAATTTTAGAGACTGGTAAAGAATCGTCATCAATGATATCTACCATTCGTTTCAAATTTCGTGTACTGGATTGAACTTGATTCACAGGTTCTGGATCAATAATTCTGACAGGATTAACATCAATGGTTTTAGATACACTGTTTTCTCTTGATTTTATCTGCGTTTTTGGGACTGAATCTGAGCAAGTTTGTTTTGAATCATCAATAATGCTAAATTGCTGAGCTATAGATTTTGTTTTTATTGAAATGGGATTATTAGTGAAGCTCGTTGGCTTGGCTGAAGTATCCTTGTCATCCTTGGGATCCACTTGAGCTTGGATATTCATTTCGGATATTTGAGAAATGAGTCGCTGTTTTAATTGAGAATTTATCTTGTTTCCAGGTTGAATATTGGAAACTTTTATAGATATTTCTGAGTTCAGATCATTAAGGATAAATGGGAGATTATTCTAAAGAAATGGTTATTGATTGCTTTGATTTAAACTTTAAGGTTACCTTAATTTCATCCAATATTTTATTTTCATGATGTAAGAATATGGTTCTTTTATCAGGAGTTACATTCACATCGTATATATCTAAGGTAAGCATAACAAAAAATATAAGTAATTTAAGAATAATAATCAATATTCTATATTTACTTGGTGGACATGAAATATTGGCAACAATAAATGGATATTGATGCGGGTTGATTGATTTATATATTTCATTAAAAACTTTTTGAATCTAAAACAGTGTTAATATATAGAACTGAAAGAAGAAATTAACACAAAATACTTTGGGAATGTTGCATGGTCTGGATTGAATAGACAAGAATTGCAAAGTTCCTGTAGAACGGCCACACCCAGCTATAGGTTTAGATATATACCCATTAATATTGATCTTGTGTTTTTCTATGCTCAGATCAAGATGAAAAGGGGATATCAATGGCAGTAGCTGATTTCCTAAAACACTAGTAATATGATCCATGCTAGAGCCATTCCCTGGGGTCTTAAAAAGCATCTTTGCTCCCCTATTCATATAATTACATTGAGTGAAATTTAAACCATTCAAAATAATACTGACCCTTTAGAAACCGTTTGAGATAAAGAGAATTTGACTTTAGTTTGCACCAAAGCTAACGCTTGAAGTGTGTGTACAAGTTTGTTATACTCTTTTTTAATATTCCTTTGCATCTCTTTCTGTCTGACTGGCAATCGATGGAATACATTAGAAACTTTAACCGATGAGCCAAGCTATCAAAAATGCTTAGTGATTGAGTAACTAATCTAAGAATAGTAATATATACTTGTCTAGCTATAACTGACTTATCAGTAATATCACCATTCTCGTCTAACTCAACATAAATCCCCTTTGAATTGTTAGGATCACAATTGGTGGTGATAGTGACCTTAGCCAGGGAGCATATTGAACTAAGCGCTTCCCCTCGAAATCCATAAGTATTAACGTTTTCCAAATCCTCAAAATCAATAAGTTTGGATGTGTAATACTTTTTACCTAAAAAATAATGTCAGCATACCGAAATCAAATATTATGATCAGATATACCAGCAAAAGCAAGGTCTTCAGCAGACATCCCCTTTCCATTGTCAGAAACTTCAATGAAATCCAAGCCTTGATTTCCAAGTTTGACATCTATAACAAATTAAATTGAACTATGTGCACGATTCACGAAAAAATTATTTACCAATTTGAGTAGCACCTGCATCGAGGGCATTTTCTACAAGTTCCTTAACAATAGAGCTTAAGTCTAATACTACTTGATCTGAACAAAGTTTTGCTATTGATTGATTATTCAATTTATTCAACACCATTTTATCATTTGATCGTATATTTTAGACGAAAGTAATACGTGGTAAATTAATTTAAACACGAGATTAATTAAATTACGTTTATGGGATTCTATTACTAATAATTTTTTAAATTAATAATCATATTTTATTCATTTTATAAAATATTTCTAATATGAATTTTGAGATTATGACAATATTAAAATAATCAAACAAATTTTAATCAATATGAAATACATATTATAGTTTCTTTATTTTTCAAAAATGTTTCATTTATCTCATAAATATTCAAATTATTTAATTAATTTTTAATTTAGACACCATGATATATAATATAAAAATAATTCAAATATGAACTTATATTTTATGATTTTAATGGTTATAATACATACATATACGGGTATCTTAGCATTCAGTTTCAATGTCAATATATTGAATTATAATTTTACCGGACATGAATAATGAAACATACATTATATTATTATCACAAGTTTTAGTGTACTTGATCACTCATACATACCTATTTAATTATAATTTTATATTTGAATATATTAATTATATTAAATGATAAACTTTTTTATAATTTCCTTAAAAAATGATTTGATTTTTAAATTAGAGTAATTACAATTATTATTATTGTTTAATATTGTATACAAATTTATTTTTAAAATAAACATATCTTTTTAAAATTTTCAATCAACAAGAATTATTTAAAAGTTTAATCTTATTACTGAATCAATATCCAAATTAATTAATAACTCAAATTTACATATAATTTAAAGTGGATATTATAGGCGGATCAACCAAGTAAAAGCTGTTTTATATAAAAATAATATATATAAGCTTTGAATCATATTAAATTTATTATATAAGTGCCTCACTTAATTTAATCAAGTGATTAATTTAAATTTTTTAAATAAAATTCATTATTCTATTGAGAGTTTATCAAAATATAACTAGTACTTAATACTTTAGATTTGAGGTCAATATGTTGACCCTATAGATTTTATAAAATTTATACGTATGGTAATACAAGGTGGATATTAATCATAAAATAAAACTAAAATAATCAAATGTGACTATTAACCAATTGTTTAGTATGTGAATTCTTTGAATGTATGCGAATAAGTGTTCAAATTGAATGAATCCTTGGTTGTCCGGGACAATTCTAATTTTTAACCCAATTACATCACCAACCTTAAAATTATTGATTAGATTGAATTGTTATTTGCAATTTAAATAATATGTCTCATTAATATAGATACAATTATATAATATATATAATATCAGTCATACTAATATTATTCAAATTATGGAGTAATATAATATATGAATTAATTTTTAAAGTTTATTTCATTGTTTTACTATTTAACACTTATCTAATATGAATGATCTAGTTGGAGGGAAGCTTAATTTGAGAAGGATCGAAACCAGGCATAGGGAAAGTGTGAGCATATTCTATGACTTCTTTGCGAAGGGCTTCAATTTCGGTGTTTCCTTGAAGAGCAACAACGAAGTCCTTCATCAATTTGGAAGCGGCCTTGGATTGCACATCGAGAGCAATCTTGACGGCGCGATCTAAGAAATCGGCAACCTTGACAAAGTCTTCTTCAGAGAAAGATCTAGAGGTTAAGGAAGAAGCACCCAAGCGTACACCACCAGGAGAGAGGGCAGAAACATCTCCATGAACAGCGTTCTTATTGATGGTGATATTGAGTAAATCACAAACCTTTTCCAATTTGGAACCAGTCAATTTCTGAGGACGTAAATCCCAGAGGACAAGATGATTTTCAGTACCGCCAGTGACGATCTTGTAACCACGCTTGGTAAGTTCATCAGATAATTTGAGAGCATTGCGTTTGACTTGCTGAGCATATTGCTTGAATTCGGGACTGGCAGCTTGCTTTAAGGCAACGGCGATAGCAGCAATGGTGTGATTGTGGGGGCCACCTTGACAAGAGGGGAAGACAGCTTGGTTGATTCTGGATTCGAGGGTCTTGTGCTTATCATCGTCACCCTTACGGAAGAAAATGATACCAGCACGAGGGCCTCTGAGAGTCTTGTGAGTAGTGGTGGTGACTACATCACAGTATTCAAAAGGATTAGAAATTTCTTGGGCGGCAACTAAGCCAGAGATGTGAGCCATATCACACAAAAGGTAAGCACCGTGGTTGTCAGCAATCTTACGCAAGCGAGGGAAGTCAAAGTCACGGGGGTAGGCTGAGGCGCCACAAATCAAAATCTTGGGACGGAATAAGGCGGCATTCTGTTCTAAACGATCATAATCAATGTAACCAGTTTCATTGTCAACTTGATAGGGCATAGATTGGAAATAAATGGAGGAAGAAGAGATCTTCTTCTTGTCAGTTTGGTAACCATGGGTCAAGTGACCACCAGAGGGAAGATCTAAGCCCATGACACGATCAAAGGGTTGGATCATACCGGTGAAGGCGGCAAAGTTAGCAGTACTACCAGAGTAAGGTTGGACGTTACAGCCCCATTGGGCAGGATCAAGATGGAAAGCCTTTAAGGCACGTTCGCGGCAAAGATTTTCAACTTGATCAACAATTTCATTACCTCCATAATAACGGGCACCAGGAAGACCTTCAGAGTACTTGTTAGTAAAAACAGATCCGTTGGCTTCCATGACAGCAGCAGAGGTGAAGTTTTCGGAAGCAATAAGTTCTAAACCAGACCATTAAGATCGGAAG
>JNEM01006131.1:0-18091 GCA_000697335.1 Conidiobolus incongruus B7586 | reverse complement strand
AAAATAATTTAAATAATGTTTATTTTATATACCTAATTAGTTTATAAACATATTAGTTTATAGCTTATTATTATTAAATTTTAAGTTTTAAATTATTATCCAATAATAAATTAAATATAAATAAATATAATTTATTAAAATCAAATAATATACTTTAATTATACCCTAGTCTAAGTTAATTTAATTAAGAATAATCTCATTTTTAGCAGAATATATGAGTTATTATTTTTTTATAGCTTAACTTTGCAAGTTATAATATTTTTACAAAATAAGAATATAGTTATTAAGATATTTAGTCAAGCAAAGTCATAAAAGCAGAATATATATAACTTAAAATTAAATAATCTTTTAATATATTATTATATATAAATAATATAAAATAATATATAAAATGATTATATTAATATATATTAAATCAATTCTTTCTCTGACTATAAAAACAAGCAAATCAATATAAAATAAAGGATATAACCATGTTTTATATGAAAATTGATAAATAAATCCTGAAAATAGATTATATCTAATACTTTAAAATATATATCTTATATAAAATTGAACCCACGACTAACTATTAAAATAAATTTACAAATATTTATTTCAAAATTAATAATGAATAGTATAAAAATAATCTAAAAATAAATTTGGTTAAATAGATATATATTTATGAGTATATAATAAGATAATTTCTTATTAATAATAGACTATTTTTATCTTTATATTTTTTTGAACATATATAAGATTTGTAATAATTGTTATTGCTATATTTCCGTAGTATTATATATTTCAAATCAATATTTCGATAGTTGTATTATTTAACTTAATATAATATTTAAACTAGTTATAAGATTACAAGTTTTTTAAATATACAACCTTGTTAAGTGAATATTTTCTAAAATTTTGATTTATTTTTTTATCTGATTAAAGATATTAATCAATTAAGAATATTTCTTCTACATAAATATTGTAAATTATTATAATTAATAATTTTTACAAGTATTAATAATAATACATATTACATAAGTCCGTTTTATATTTTCTTCCAATTGTTATTATGGTAGTATTAAATAATATTAATAAATTTTGATTTATCTTTATTATTATTATTATTTTGCCCAATAAAATAATATGAGAAATAAATTTTATATTAATTATATCAAGATAATATTATATTGGTAAAAAATAATTAATATTAATTTGATCAATTTAATATTTCAAAGTTATCAAAATCCTAAGTATTCTAATATAAATATTTTATTATGTTTTTATTATGTTTTATAAATATAAATTATTTTTCAAAAAGAACTTATAATAAACTTTAATAAATTAATTTATTAATAGTGTTTTTTAACATTTTGACTTTATTTCTTAAACTTGATTATTTAAATTTATAGCAAATTATCAAAAAAACTCCTCTTTTTGTTAATCTTTGGTTTTTATAGTTTGTTCAGTCAATTACATAAGGTTTGATTAAAATTTAACAGAGAACAAAGTGTACAATTTAATTATGAACCAAGAAAGTCAATATGAATTAGAAATAATATTGGTTAAATTATCAAATCAAAACTCAGAGTTATTTTCAGAATATAATAAATTTAATTAGCTGATCTTGTCATAGAAATGCATATATGGAATTAATCTAATTGATTTATTAATTTTGAATATAAAGACTATTGAATTATCTTATTAAATAATAGGACTTTATAAGTAATAAAAAATATGAATTGAGAATATTTATTATATCTTTAAAATAGTTAAATAAACATTCTTACGTTTGAGATATGATGAAATATATTAATACAAAATTTAACTTATATTTTGGATAGAGAATCAATGTAAATAATTAATTTAATACAATTAGAGTGTTATTTTAAGCAGATATAAAATTTTATAAGCATTGATTGAGATCCGCCACATTATTCAACTAATATATCAAATATAAAAATATGGTAGGCGTAACCATAAGTTAATTAAATCATTGTTAAAAATGAAAATTTTTGGATTTGGATTTTATTTGGTAAATAAGTTTTATGATATATTTAAATAAACTCATTTATAACTAGTTATTAAGTTGAATTTACTACAAGGAATTGTTAACGTCAGTTCTTAGTGTATTGATGATGCATTCAAAATTGTTATATATATATATCAAAATAAATATTACATACCTCTTAATCTCGAATTAGATATTAATATTATACATGCAACGTGCTAATCAATTCTTATTAAAATTATCTTTATAGTTAGTATAACTTAGTAAATCAACCGAATATTATTAATCAATATTGTTCTACCCTGGGTTTTAGTTGAAGAACTTAAATTCTACTTTTTGATAATTAAAAATATAATATTAGCGGAGATTGGAGGATTGAAACTAAACTATAAATGTTAAGATCAAACAACACCTTCGTAGGGATATTGATTATATGTGGTGTATGTTTATTCTCTCTTCATTATTTGATTAAATTAAACTTTTCAACAAATAAAAGAATTATATAATAATTAGACTAAAATAACCCAAATTAATAATAAAGAATATATATTGTTATGTATTTAACTAAATCACTAATATTAAATTAATAGCTTGATTCAAAATCACAACAATTTGAAACATTAAGTCAAATCGGGTAATTTAATCCAAGATTAACAAAAACTAACAGTTAATCAATCTAACAAAATTTTGAAATTTTCAAATTTGATTCTAATTCAACGGATATTTTTTGCTACACTTAAACTTAGTACTTGTAACAATTTTAGCCTCAGGAATATGTGGTAAATGATTTAATTGAAATTTTTTCAGTTTTAAATTATGATATAAATACTTGACAATATGGTAGCATTTGAACTCTATTTCATTGAATGAAACTTTAATCAAAATAGATTTTAATTGTTATTTAATTAATTTATTTTATTCTAAATTGTTTATTAATTATAATTATATTCATAATTGGAAGAAATGGTTCAAGTTAATCTTAATATGAAGGGTTTATTATTTGTTTTCTTACCCATCATCCTTCAAGTAGCTGCATTGCCAGCTCCTATTGAGGTACCTAATGCAAATGCTTTACGAAGTATTCCACAGCCTCCTCCTGGTGATTCATCTGCTGCATCCCCTGCTGTCGGATCTCCCACTAATTCAGTCGGCGCTGAAAGTGCTTCCCCAGGTCAATCAGCTGCACCAGTGGCTGCTGCTGGTTCTCCGTCCGCAGCCAGTCAAGCATCAGCGCCCGCTTCTGCTAGTGCAGCTGCTGCAACACCTTCTCCAGCATATGATGACGGACAATGGACGCCATCGAAGTATGATAAAGTTCAAGTACAAGCTGCAGGTCAAGCGGCTCCTGCTACTGCAACTAGTCAATCTACTGGCTCAACGGATGCTGCCAATGCGGCATCATCTGCCCTTACTCCATCTTCTAATGGCACTTCTGCTGCACCATCACCTTCAGCTTCGCCTAATGCTGCTGGTACTACTCCCGTTGCGGCAGCTGGAACTGAGAGTAAAGGTTCAGAAAATTCTGAATCCAAAGATCCTGCAAAGCCTGCAGAACCTGAAAAATCCTCGCAGTCAACTACTGATGTAAAACCAAGTACTGATGCAGCTGCCGCTGTATCAGCTCCGAAGCCTGCAGAATCACCTGTTGCTGATGCTTCAACAGCCAAAGCGCCCGAAACTCCCGCATCAAAACCAACAGAATCAACAACCAATCAAGAGACATCAAAATCTGGAGAAAGTGCGATATCACCTAGTGCTAATGATAAAGTAAAACCTTCAGGAGCAGATCGTGAGCCATCCGCAGACGCTGGTTCTAAAGAAACATTAGAAACCACTTTGGATCAGAAAAAACCACTTGACTCTGCTGAAGCAGCAAAGACTGATGCTTCTCATCCTGAAACAGCTTCCGAAGTTAGTGAAAAACCAACCGAAACTCCAAAGCAAACTGAAAAGGATGAAGCTGCCAAAGCTGGTGAGAAGGCTCATGGATCGTCAGGTGAAGGTAAATTAAATGGAGCTTCAACTCATTCAGAAAACAAAGAAGCTGCTAAACCAGAGAATCAAGATACTAAGGAAGCTAAACCAGAGACTCACGAAGCTCAACATGCTACCGAATCTAGTACACCTAAATCTGAAAATATGGAATCGCAAAGCACTACTGAGTCAAAACCTGAAGCCAAAGGAACTAAACCTGAAGCTCACGATGCTCAGCATTCTACCGAATCTAGTGCACATAAGCCTGAAGTATTAGAATCCAAGCCTGAATCTCATGATGCTCAGCATACAACTAAATCCGGTGCACATAAACCTGAGACGGCAGAATCTCAGAGTATAACCGAACAAGCTCCTGAAGCAAAGGATCATTCATCAGAAACCAATGAGCCTAAGGAATTAGCAGAACCCAGTAAACCAGAAGGAGTAGCAAAGCCTTCTAGTAAGCCAGAATCATCCATTGAATCTTCTAGTTCTAAAGAAATGTCCGGAATGAAACCAGAAGGTTCTATTGATAATCATAGTGTGTCAGAAACGACTAAAGAGCCTGTTAAATCTCATGAAATGCCTGAAATGAAACCTGAAGGAAGCCATGTATCCAAACCTGAATCTAGTGAAATGTCGGATGAACCCAAACCTGAAGGAACTGAATCTTCAAAGAAAGAGGAATCAAAAGAGTCTGCTAAATTAGAGGCAAGTAGTAAAGAGAACGAACATAAAGAATCTGCAAGTGAAGCCCATCATGAGGCCAAGCATGAATCCAAATCAGAATCAGAAGAAAAAGCTCGTCAAGTAATAGATCTGATGAGCACATCTGATCCTGCTTTCCCTGCTGTTGTAGAACCTAACTCTGCAGGACCACAGCCTCCAATTGTAAAAGAACCAAGTTCTGCTGGGCCTCAACCTGAAATTGTTGAACCTTCCACTTCTGAAAAAGAGACTATCGAAAAAGGACATCAAGAAGCTAAGGAAGGACACGAACTTCATGCAGCTCATGCACCACATGCCGAGCATGTAGAACATGCCCAACACTCAGAACATGTAGAGCACGCGGAGCATACAGAACACACAGAGCACGCTGAACATGCCCCACATGCTGAACATGCCGAACATGCCGAACACACCTCACATACAGAGCACGCTGAAGCATCAGAGCACCCTGAACCAGAAACAGAAACTGAAAGAGAAGATCAAACAGAAGAAGAAGTAACCGCTGACCCTTCCTCTCCAGTACCTGATATGAATGACTATAAAGAACAGCAACCTACTGCTTTCACCAATACACCCGCTCCATTCGAAGAGGCTAGTCACAACAATCGCGCTGCAGTTCCTGAGGAGTTGTCATTCATGCAAACATCCGACCGAAGCATGCCTATAGTTGATGAAATGGAGAAGGCCACAGCTTTATAATTGTACTAAGGGTTAAATCCAATAACTTGATACAATCTATTATCTCTAATACCAATTCTTAAGTTTTTAATTTTTTTATTTTTTAATTTTACCAAATATATATTGAATCTAAAAATTAATAAAAATATATAAATAAATTTGGATAAAAATTATTTTTGTATAACTATTACGATTATATCAAGAAATTGTATTGACTTTTATATAAAAAATATGACAGTTTGATAAAATGAAGTTAAAATTGAATTTCAAACTAATAAAATCAGCCATAATTAAAAAGATTGATAGTATTCAATACCTCAAAAATTTTACAATACTAGTTTTATAAATCCTATATATTAACTAATGTCTATCGCAATTTAATAAAAATCAAAAAATATTTAGGATATATGGAAAAATAAGAAAAAAGTTGAAATTTTATGACATTAGAGCGATCAAATACAATAACTTTATTGAAAATTAATAATGTAAAATATAATTAAAACAGTTTATTATTTAAATGATATCAATATTCAAAGGTAAAGTTATTTTCAATAAAAGATATGGTAAATATTTTATTTTCTGAAAACGTGTTTTTAATTTCTTATTCATTTAATATAATTTTGGGAGACACTCAATTTGGAATGGAATAAACTAAGTTGTAAAATCTAGAATTATCTCAATAAAAATGAGAGTAAATATTACCATATATATGATAATTGATAGAAGATAAATGTATAAAATATACTGTCGCGGATCGAGAAGTCCGCTCGCTATTCAACCTAAACCATCCATCATTATTAAGAATATAACTCAAACAACTACTGAGCAGAATCCTTGTACGATGTGAAATCCGGGACAACAACTACAATCAGTAATGCAAATTATTGTTTTAAGGCGTGATGACGCTAAAATCATCAACAAGTAAATACTTTCTTGAACATCATTTTTCATCAGGATTAAGCTGTTCAAGTTGATAATTTGATAAAACTCCTTAAAGTTTATCGCTAACCACCTTTATCAAGTTTTATAGAAGCTACTTGATCCGTATTGCAAGACCACTTTACAGCAGACTTGCAATATTTTAAATAAGTTTTTATATTATAATTTATTAGTTTAAAATATAATTTAAATTTCAATATTTGAAAAAAATTCTTTATAATTATATTTAGTATTAAAATTTAAATATGTTTGCCTATAGATGCCCCAACAATACATTGATAATAATATTTAGACTGAAATATATACCTAGTAATCATTTATTTAGCCAATAATCATTTGATTTATCTATCATTATAAATATAAGTGGCTAGAATGGGATATAAACTAATTATATCTGTCATCTAAAATGGTGCTTGAGATAATTCAACTAGTATCATTAGTTATATAGATATAAGATCGAAATTGAATATAAAGTTGGGTAGTTTTATTTGTATATTCAGGTTTAATATGGTCAATATTTGATATTCAATAAAATTATTCATTACATTATGATTGAACCGAAAATTTGAATTAAAATAATAAAACAATTTGAGGTTTATTCAATATCTAAAGATTGCAAATTTTGAGTTACTAAATAAGGCAATAACAATAAATCCTAAACTCCTTACAATTAACTATTGAACAGATGATTAAAAAATTTTTAAAACGATGACTCATATTACACATGATAGAATAAAAATATATTTAAAAATTCGAATGAATAGATCCAGAATTTCCTATTATAGAAGTAGGTTGAAAAATTAAAATTTTGCTGTTATTTCTCATAAATTCAAAGAATGAAAAATATTTATATTCTAATTTAAAACATTATAATATATTTATAAATATCAATCATTTATATAATAAAATAAAATAAAAGGTATTTAAGAATATATTCATTCGAGTTGAAATAATTAATCAGTATTACTAATTCAATAGCTGAGTCATCAAATTGAGGTATTTATATAATCAAATTAGAATGACGTGATTCCAATTGAAAATTGCTTGAATTTGCCTAAAGTTTGCGAGCTTTTCAACTATTCTGATTCAATCAAATAAATTCATAATTTAATTTGATAAAATTAATCAGAATTCTGATGATCTAATCAATCTGTAGAAAATTGTCAATACTATTTAAACTAAATGAATACCCTTAATAGTGGAATTATGATTGTAAAAAGTTGTCAATAATATTTAATGCTATAGGATTTTTAATTATTTAATTTGTTATATATAATCAACTCCATATTTATACATTTTTTATTCCTAGCTCTATTTTTATCAATTAATTATATAATATAAGGTAATTATTATCAACTATTTATTCATATATTCAGTAGTTGATAAATTCGATACATTATATAGGATGTCAGATAATAACTCTGTAATCAACCAACTCTTTCAATTGGCATCCCAATTCACTAACAAAATATTTACTACTGGGTTAATTCCTCAAAAAACGTCACAATCATTGAATTATGTTACCCTTAAAAGCGATCGAGATCCTGTCGCTCCGTTTTTGAACTACCATTCAAAAGAAAAGGAAAATACTGAAGTTTCCACATTATTCATCCAAGCTAGCCAAATCACACAGTTTTTACCCTCTCTATTCGTTTTAACCGAATCTAAGAAGCCTGCAGTTTTGCATGTCGCCATTGATCGTCACGATATTTCTAGCAATTTGGAAAGATTGACAACTTTATTATCCTTCAAAGATTTGGGAATTGGTGCCATATTTTCCAATAATGCTGATGAAATTAACGATATGGCTTTACTAGCTCATACTGCCGCTTTACATAATAATTCCATTTTCATCCATGTGTTTGACCTGTATTTGGTATATCAAAGGTCCAACCTTGCCCCTTTAGAACAAGTTTCTATCGACCAATTGATTCAAAACGCTAAGGAATTCAAGCCCAGCACGACTACAATTGAAGATATTTTGGAACATATCAATCAACTAAGATCTTCCAACTACAAGTCCTTCGAATTGTCTAACCCAATTGACGTGGATCAATTATCCATTGGTTTCAACATCTTTACCTCATTGCCTCAGGCTGATGTCAGAGTCAGAGTATATCAACCATTCAATGCTAGCCAACTCCAATCTGTGCTCTCTAGCTCTATCGAAAGACTTGATTTATGGAGCTGGAAGACTAAAGTAGTAGCTCCTTTGTATTTAGATCTTCTCAATGTGCCTGAATTGGCTTCCAAAGTCAGACTCGTAGTCAAAGAAGATATCATCCCCAAAACCTCTCCAGTGTGCGCTACTGCCTCTAACCAAACCTTCCCAAATGATATTCCATATATTTCTCTTCTTAACCAAGCTTTCGACTCTCAGTTAGTTATTGCTAATCAAATTGGATCCCCTTCCATCTATGGTCAATCCACCTACAATCGTCCCGAATACGGTTATGGTACAATTTTGGCTCAAATCAAAAGGAGACAACAATTCACTGAACTCGTTACCAAGGTATCTTTGAATTCTAAGCTTAATATTAGTTCAGAGTTGAGAAATGGATTGACCAACTGGCTCTTGGTCAAGGATGACTTTGAAAAGAGCAAGACTGCCGCAGACTCCTTAATTGAACTCTTCGCCCAATCATCCATCGATGGTAATCCAGAACTTGAAGAAATCAACTCTCAATCCTATTTATTCACCAAACCTTCTTACTGGCTCGTCGGTTCTGACGAATGGTCTTATGATTTGAGCAACAGTGGTTTGCAAAGCGTCATCAGCTCAGGTGAAGATATCAACATTTTGGTTCTGGAAACTGAAGCTTTGAACGAATCCCGTACCAGAGATCTCACACAACCTAGGAAGAAAGATCTTGGTCTCTACGCCATGAACTTTGGTGACGTATTCGTCGCTTCTAGCGCTATCAACCATTCTTACTCCCAAGCCTTCAAATTCATTTTGGAAGCCAATCAATTCAAAGGACCTTCCGTTGTATTAGGGTATTTGCCTGTCATCACCGGTAGCGATAAGGACTCCCTTTCAGATGTCGTCACTTTGCAACAAACCAAGATCGCTATTGATTCCGGCAAGTGGCCCATCTACCGTTGGGTGCCATCCATCGAAGAGAATGGAGAAGACCAATTTGAACTCTTTTCAAGCTCAATTAGAAAGGAAATCCAAGACTTTTTAGACAGAAACTCTCATTTGAGTGCTGTATCTCGAAAGATTGCTCAGATTCCCAAGGCTCAAATCGGTTCTCAGCAGATCAATGCCAGACACCAAATTGAAACTAAGGTTCAGGATGCTAAGGATGCTTTGAACAAGCTTTTGAATGGATTGAATGGTCCTCCTCTTGTTGTCTTATACGGTTCTGATGGTGGTAGAGCCGAAGAAGTTGCTCGTCGCCTTGATCACGGTGCCAAGATCCGTGGCTTCTCATCTCGCTGCCATCCCGCTAATGAAGTCCCAGTTGAAGACATTCAGCACGAATCTCTCTTACTCTTCGTCGTATCAACCGCTGGCCAAGGTGAGTTCCCGGTCAATGCTAAAGAATTCTGGAAGTCTCTATCTGCTTCTGAAACTACTTTACCCAATTTGAGATTTGCAGTATTCGGTCTTGGTGATAGTCACTACTGGCCCAAGGAAGAAGATGCTATCTTCTACAACAAACCTGGTAAAGATATCCACAAGAAGCTCATCTCATTAAACGCTCAACCTATCGTGGACGTTGGTCTTGGAGACGATCAAGATGCCGATGGTTTTGAAACCCAATTCCAAATTTGGGAGCCCGAACTCTGGAAAGCTCTTGGAGCTGAAGTTATCTCTGGAGCTTCAGAGCAATTCTCTTTGCCTACCACTTTGAGCGATCACGAGAATAAGCTTCAAAGTAATTTCATGAGAGGTACTATTGCTGAAGGTCTTCGCGACGAATCCACTGGTGCTCTCAGCGATAGAGATACTAAACTCACCAAATTCCACGGCATCTACCAACAAGACGACAGAGATATCAGAGAAGAACGTATTGAACGCGGCCTCGAACTCGCATACTCATTTATGGCTCGTATGAGAGGGTGTGCGGGGGTTTTCACTACCGCTCAATGGCTCGCCCTGGACAAACTCGCCGAAGAATACTGCGACGGCGGTCTCAAGATCACAACCAGACAAACCCTTCAATTCCACGGTATCCTCAAGAAGAATTTAAGAAAGACTATCCAAGGTGTCAACAAGGCACTCATGACCACCTTAGCTGCTTGTGGTGATGTCAACCGTAACATCATGTTAGTTCAGTCCCTGTCAAGAAATCCATCCATGACGAAATTTTCAAATTCTCTTTGGCTTTGGACGCCCACTTACTCCCTCGCACCAATTCTTACCACGAAATTTGGTTGGATGACAAGATGGTTGCTGGACAAGCTGTACAAGACGTTGAACCCCTTTACGGTCCCAGCTATTTGCCTAGAAAGTTCAAGATTGCTATTGCTATTCCCCCTAGTAATGACGTTGACGTTCGCGCTCACTGCTTGGGTTATATTGCCATTATTGAAAATGATAAAGTTGTTGGTTACAATGTTACTGTTGGCGGTGGTATGGGTGCTACCCACAATAATAAGAAAACATATCCCAGATTGGCTGATGTCCTCGGATTCTGTACCCCAGAACAAGCTATCGATGTTGGTGAAAAGGTCATGCTCATCCAACGCGATTTTGGTGAACGTCTCAACCGTAAGCATGCTCGTCTAAAGTACACTATTGAAGATATGGGGGTAGAAAAATTCAAAGAAGAGCTCGCCACCAGACTCGGATATCCCCTCCAGCCCGCTAGATCTTTCGAATTCAAAGACAACGGAGATAGATTCGGATGGCAAACCGACTCCGATGGCTTATGGCACTATAATCTCTATCTTGAGAATGGTCGTATTAGAGATACTCCTGGAAGACCTTGGAAGACAGGTCTCAGAGAGATTGCCAATGCTCACAAGGATATTTTCCTCCTCACTCCTAATCAGAATTTGATTATTAAGAATGTCAAGCCTGAGGATAAGGATCATCTCCAACAATTGATGGATCGCTACAACCTCTCCAATGTCGACTTCTCCCAACTTCGTCTCAATTCCATGGCTTGCGTTGCCTTACCCACTTGTGGTCTTGCAATGGCCGAAGCCGAACGCTACCTACCCAAATTAATCGACAAATTGGACGAAACCATCCTCGACTGCGGCCTCCGGGACGATTCCATCGTGATCCGTATGTCCGGCTGCCCCAACGGCTGTTCTCGTCCTTACGTCGCGGAAATTGCCCTCGTTGGCAAAGCTCCTAACACCTACAATCTCTTCCTCGGTGGTGGCTTCTACGGTGACCGCGTAGCCAAACTGTACAAAGAATCGGTGGATGAGCAACAGATCCTTGATACTTTGCGACCTCTGATCAAGCAATACTCCCTAGAGCGTCTAGAAGGAGAAAGGTTTGGAGATTTCGTCATTCGTCAAGGTATTGTTAAAGCTGTTAAAAATGGAAAAGACTTCCACGATTAATTTGATTGATTAACTCTTTTTGTTATAAATATTATTATGTGTTGCTTTTAAAAAATAAAATTATATATACATTTCTTTCCAATAATTTTCAAATTTTTAAAATTATTCTACGTTTATTATATTATCCCATTATTTTCTATGTAATTTTAAATTTATTAATGCTCTCAGATTAATTAAAAATTTCGAGTTTTTAGATTAATTATATATAACTATGGATATCACGGATAATCTCGACTTTGGAATCCAAAAATACTAAATGATGTGATAATATGATAAAAATTGTTAGTGAAAATCAAGTTAAAAATTTCTAAACATGGATTAAACACATCATCAATCCAATCGACGAATAAGATTTATGTAATAATATAATACAAATTGATATTTGATAAGTTTAATTTGTTTATAAACATGACCTATTCAATCTTTTTTAAATCATTCCCAAATTTGAAATGATCTGAATTAGTTAATTTTGTAAAAAATTACATTATTTGAACAGTGAATAATAGCTAATATCTGAATTTTGAATCAAATATTTACTCTATATAATTCAATTTATATTTTTATTTAAATGACAATAGTTGAAATAGTTACAAACTATCAATATTAACGGTAATTATACTATTGTCTTTTTCTTTTCGTGATTTAAAAACTAAAAATATAATTTAACAATGTCATATAAACTATATTGACAATTGTCAAATATCAATCATTTATATTTTACTGAAAATTGCATCTATATAATCTAGTATTAATTTTAATAATTATAAATTTAATAATTCAAAAAAATATTTCAAATATATTATTATTTATAGTATCAAATTTAATATTTGAATAAAATATATAGCAATTCAAATAATAATCAACATTAATTAAAATTTATAAAACAAATTGAAAAAATATGCGTGAAACAAAAGAAAAAAAATATTAATATATCTTGAAGAACAAAAAATAAGATTCAAAATTGGAATAAATACTACGAAAATGAGCGCTTAGACTAAGATGAGTGATAGACTGGAACTCTTAGCCTTCCGCTCTGAAGTCAGACTCGCTATCATCGCCCCAATACGTCTTAAATAAAAAATGTTTATAATATTCTTAAGTGAAATTTGCGTAGTAAATTTTAAATATTTTTTCTTTTTTATAATTTACATAATTTTTCTATAACATAATGTATTTGATTCTTTCTAATTTCACATTATTTCCCTCCTTTTATACATCTTTTACCTTTTTTCCCATATATTTCAATCTCTCTTTATATTATGTTTACAATATGATTACTATATCAATATTACACAATTAACAGATAGATGAATATGATATCTCTTTTTACAACAAAAATTATTATAATATTAAATTAATATAATTTTTCAAAATTGGTGAACTTTAATTTTGTTAAATATTCATTGAATTCATCATTAAATTATTAAATTCATATTTAAACATTATCCTAATAACCGAATATACTTTCAATATAAATACAAATATCGTAAAATCTACTGAAATTTAAAATTGATAAAGTAGTTTATAGTTTATAATGATTATTTCATATACTATTAACCTTCAAATATATATTACATTGTATCTAATGAATTGATTTAGTGGAATATAATATATATATATAATATAAAGAACCAACTCCAAACTCTAACTCGAGTAATTTACTTTTCTAAATTTATCTTTTTTAAGTATTAAAATTTACAATTGATAATTGATAATTAGATAGTAATAGTATTAATTCTATTAATATTAGTTTCAATAATAATGTTAAATAAATCTTTAATATTATTTAATTGTAATTTAATGTTTTGAGTTAAAAGACCTTTGGAATTAACAAATTTAATATTTCAATATTTAAAGGTAGATTTACAATTTTCACATTGTTTATATATTGTAATTTATATTCAGAATTTACAAGGATGGCAATTCTACAATGGACAATCCCAATAATACCTCAAACTTTAGCAATCCTGTTTCTTTAAACGTTGACAATATCACAGAACGAAACAAAATAGACAATATGTTTTCCGGATTTTCTATCGAAGATCTAAGTCTATTAGAAATGGGAGCGAATCAATCATTGCTCCCAGTTCAGAACGCTCCTGACCTAGACAGTGGCACCTACCTCAGACTTACGGTGATTCAAGTTATTCCGAAAACTACTACAACACTGCGAGTGGCGGAGGAGGGTATTGGGAACCTCAAAAGGAGTTGAAAATATTACATAAGTTGACAAAAATGAGCGATATCATTTACTTACTTGAGTCCTAGTACTACACAATGGCAAAAGTTGGTAATATTGCCAATTTCATCAGCAAATCCTATAGTAATGAATGTATCATCAACGATTTGGAAAATCTCAACATTATGGGTACTGATCAACTGATCAATTCAGTATCATTAACAACTTCTAACAGTGATATTAGGATGAATATTCTTCAGTAGAGATCTATACTAGTAAGTCCCTACACAGAACCACTAATTCCTGGTCAATTGTTGCATGAGTTGTTAGAACTCTGTCTTATGAGGAATGATTTTATCGATGGCCTTATGAATTGCAAAAACACCAATTATGCCATATTTACAGTAATAAATTCTATAGTGTCAACCGCATGGAAGAATCCATCGTTGAAGATATTTTAGAAGGGAAATTCAAATTACAAACATGAATCAAAACTTGTATCACAAATAATATCAAATCAAAACAATTTGCAAGATTCAATCAAAAATATTTAAATCCTAATGATGAACTCGAGGGTTCTTAATGTCTGAAACTAAATCCTCAGTGGATATGATATGTTCTCAAAAAGGTAATATTAAGGTTAATGTTCATTTAATAGTTGAATTACAATTCAAACCAATAAATCATACCGTAGCAAAGTGTATATTGGTGCCTTAGAATTTAAAACTGGGAAAGTTAGCTTCAACCTATATTATTATTTTCTAATAATTCTGGATTAAGTAGTTTTCAGTGAAAAGTACGATTAAAATGCCCAACTGTGTCTCATATTTATACTGAATGCGCAAGAGGAGGAACAATTAGTCAGAATTCATTCCACTAGGGACAACCTGGTGGCTTTGATTCAAACTAGGAATAAATTAACCTCCAATTTGTGGGAGAGAGAGAACTACCACTGCCTCCAATAATCAGGAACAGTAGCATATGCTCCAAGTGTAATCAACTTCTGAGCTATATGCTACATCGCAAGACTTTGGAAATTGAAACGCGGTCCACTTTGCAAGATTTCGAATCTATAATTAAATCACATTCTACGTAATCCCACACTAACTCCAATTCTATCCCGAGTAGATCGAATTTTTAACATTGAAGAAAAACATATTAAAATTTATAAGAAGGAGATCTGGTCCAAAAGCTCCAAAGTTTTGGAGAGGAAGGGCAAGTGCTTGAGGAGCATGATTCTATTTAACTCCTTGGATTCTTCCGATTTCGTCAACGCTGTTGAATTCAAGGAATTGAACAGGAGTTTTGACACTTCGAAATCGAATAGTCTCCTGTTTTGTGTTGGTTCCGATATGCCAAACGTGTCGTATCCTACTTCCTCCAAGGGTCCACTGCCTACAACTTATATCGAGATCGGTGAACACGTGATTAACTCGACCGGATCTGGAATATTCAGTATAGCTGTCGGCTACCTTCTACAATTTAGTGTAATCAGTATCAAAATCTCCCTAAGTTAAGCATTCTGATCACCATTAAAAAATGCCATACTTTTAAAGATTTTAAAAATCAAATATTTCTTAAATTTGAAAGTTTTCAAGGGTTTATCCAATCGATAAATTCTAATTTTTTGGGAAGAATTGTTTCAAATTGACAAGCATGGGTAAGAACAGGGTGTAAAATTTTCGGGAAGAAATTTGGTCAAGTTGATGACTGATATGGCTCCGCAGGCGATCAGGTTAAGAGAATTGATCATGAATTTAAAGTCTCCTAGACTTCATAGAGGAAAATTGGGTTAGGACGATCGTGACCGTATTAAGTTCAACTCCCAAGGTTGCTTGAATTGGGACCAGGATATGGCATGTGAAGACACTATCAATAATGACGATTACACTGTGATCTTAAGTATGCCAGGAACAGGTAAAACTACGGCGATTGCGCATTTTGTTAAGTATTTAGTCAAATGGTAATATTAAGCGATATTAATAACATGATATACGCGCATTAGTCACTCGATATCATCCCACTCAAGTTGCCAGTATTAAATGCGACGCAATTCTTACTACTTGGATCGCTCAGCAAAGTGTACGAAGCCATTAAACCGTATTGTATTAATCATATGTCTTCGAACAAGTTTTTTTAGTTGGGGATTATTACCAAGTACTGCCATTAATCAGAGATTCAACGTTGCAAAAAGATGCTGCCAATACTTCAATGGCAATGATACTTGTAGAAGCTCATCACGACCCAGTACAAAGATACGATATCATTATACAATCAATTCCGAAATTATGAAACTGAGTAATGAACTAATATATAGTGACCCACTCAAATGTGGAAAAAATGCAATTGCAAGAGCTTTTTTAAATATTCCCAATTTGAATTAGTTAAATGACATTCACAATGTCAATTCCAATCTTTGTAATAGTTTCAACTGTTGATTCTTGTACTGCTTGGACCCCAATCATAAAGCGATCTTCCTTAACACTGGCAACTTTTTGCAATATGCATAACATCAAGGCAAATTTGTACACATGCTATGGAATTTCAACTGATTGACCAGCTCCTGACCACTTTCTACCACTGTGGAATTCGACTCTATCAAATTGGCACTCTATTGCCGTATTGAAGACAGACCAACTTACAAGGAAACTTCATCACCCTAGAGATTTAGATGTGTTAACAATTGACTATCAATTATAGTTTATTCATATAATTTTAGATATTTCCTTTTGGTATTTGATAATAATTATAAAGATTTCATCGAAAAAAAGATTTTGATCAAGTTCAATTTTTTAATTGAATCAATTATAAAAATTTTCATATAATAAAATAGTTTTAAATTATTATTAACTAAGTTATTATTGATTTACTTGACTGGAAAGATATAATTTTAATATAGCTAATTATATCAACTAATATTTAATTTCAAAATTAATAGTTCTATTAAAATATAGTATTATTTAGTTTTGAAGAAAAGATAATTAATTCATTATAATTGATATTATTACTCTGCAATTTAAATAATGGGAATTTTTTGTGATTGAAAATAAAAACATTTGGATATATGATATATAAAAATAAATATATAATATGAATTTAATAGTTTCTTTTATTATTAATAACTTTTTGCTATATTTTTAACAAACTCTTAACACTTAAAAAATAATTCTTTTTATTAAAGATTAAAATTTGATGTTTTACAAACTAATTATATTTTCCTATAGAAATTTTCTTTTCTACAAGCTAGTTTTTTAAATACTTAAAGCAATTATAATTACATAAGTTATAATTTAAACAATATACTAGATGTAGTGGTTTTTTCTAGTTATACTTAATTAGAGAGTTTTTTATAATTTTAAATTTATATATTTTATAATTATCAGGTAAAATAATAGGTTTTCTTAAATTATATTGAGAAAATTAATTAAAAATACTTTTATTTAAAAAAGCAATATAAAGCTTATTATTAATTGATTTCCCTTTAAAAATTAAATAAAAGTAACATATACCATTATAATCTATTATAATATTTAATATTAGTTTATTAATAAAATGTTTATTTAAAAATTTGAAAAAAAGGTTAATTTAATTTAATTTATTATTTTGATTTATGTTTTAATAAAAGATTATTTATAAAAATTTAAAATTCATTAATTATAATTATTTATTATAAGTGCTTAAGTTTCTAGTAATATTTTAGTAAGTTTTATTTAATAATAACTATTTTAACTTTTTTCTAAACTCTAGTTAAATTATATGGTACTTTTTTTATATTTTTATTTATTAATTTAAATTTAAACATTAATATATATGTAATACTTATATAACTAATATTAAAATATTTAAATAATTCTTCAATTAAAATAAAAAGATGCTTTTCAATATATTTTTTCATTTTATTAATAATTAAAAAAATAATAGTTAAAATTAGTTTTTTAAATTTTAACAAGTTTTAAATAGTTTTTTTCTTAATTTTAAAGTAATTCACCAAGCAATAAATAGTTAATTTAAATAAAATTTTATTATTATAAGTTGTTTATAAATTATAAAAAATTTATAGTTAAGTTTTACTA
>JNEM01006127.1:0-17253 GCA_000697335.1 Conidiobolus incongruus B7586 | reverse complement strand
TTAAATTATTATATAAAATATAAAATATAAAATATAAAATATTATTATAATATATTATAATAAGAAATATTTGATTATGAATAGAATATTTGATTATTGAAATCTGTAAAAAATTATTTTAACTTAATATAATATTTGATTTTATTATTAAATAAAGGAATATGTAAATAATTTAATATTTATTAATTATAATTAATTAATATAAGTTTCTTTTCTAATTATATCTTTAAAAGTTTTATTTATATATGGTTATTTTATTCTTTTTCTAAACTATTGATAAATTATATAATAATCATTCTATACTTTTATTGAACCAAATTTGAGCTTTAATATATAATATACTTATATAATTAATATTAAATTAATAACTCTTTAAATGATATAAAAAAGATTTTGCATTTATTATTTAGCTATTAATTAGAAAAGTAACTATAGAATTTAATTTTTTGAACTTTATAAATTTTGGATAATATCACTTATATTTTTAAAATGACTAGTTTAGCAATAAATGTTAATTTTAAATAAATCATCAGCTTTATAAATTAATTACAAACTTTAGTTAATTTTAGAGGGTTTGTGATTATGCTTTAATATTACTAAATTAAGACTTTTAATAATCATCATCAAGTTTTTATATAATTAAATACAACATTAAAATGCTTAGTGAAAATACTTTTATTAACGAATAATTATGAATGTATATATATATAGTTTAAAAGATTAAATCTCCTATATATTTTAAATATAACTTATTTTATAAAAATAACAATTTGAAACACTAAAAATAAAAAAATTTGCCATTTTTTTCCTAACTAATGAAATTTAATATTTTTTTAAACCAGCTATATAATAAGTATTATTTTATTCTTTGGATATTTGGTTTTGTTTAACTTTTAGCCTTTATTCCTTTCATCACCTAGTAGCATTCTCAAGTTATAACATCAAATATAATCCAGGTTTCATTAATTATTATGATCATATTTTTTAAATAATCTAAGTTTCTTTTGTTAATTTTATAAATTAGAAACATATACTAGCTTATCTAATTTGTCAAATATTATTAATTTATAAAGTACCTAGTTTAATACTTTATAAACTTTATTATTTGTGAACTATTTTGATAATTGAACAAAACTTATATTTAATTGACTTGAAAATTCTTCTTTAGGATAGTTTGTATGTCTACAGTATCTAATATTTCTTTATTAGATACTTGTATTTTTCTAATTATGTGTGGTTTATCTTTAGTATAATAATCATCATTTCAAAAATATACAAATCATTTTTGAAAACATCTGAGAGTAACAGTAACTTCATCATATACTTGATCAACATGGAATAGCATAATATTTACTAGAAGATTATTATTAGGTTTTGGTGGTACCATTGTAAAAAATTATATTTTAACAAACAGATAATAAATTTTATTAAGTATTGAATTAAAATTAATTTCAGAAATTTTAACTTCTTTTTAAAGTTGGTTTTGTATCAATTCTGCTGAATTGCTAATGAAATAATACAAATAATCAACATCATCATTTTATAATGATTTTCTCGTTATTGCTTTCAAGAATTTGGAATAATTATTAACATGAGAATTGAGAACATAAATTCAAACAAAATATCACACTATAGACCCAATATTTATATGAAATCACTTGAAATTTATTACCAATTATAGATGCAATGGACACAAATTATATTCCTAACCCTTTTTTTAATCCCATATATTTTCTCCTTAATGGACTGTAGTTAATTTTAAGGATCCAGTGACGAAAATAAAAAATCAAATCAAAACTCTCAATTTTATAATAATCTTCTTTTTAATAAATTTTATTATTATTTGATTAGATATTTTATCGTATAGTATTCATCCTTTGGTATAATTATGTCGATTAGAAGGGTTTTAAATTTAAGAAAATTGGTTAATAATAATAATAGAAATAGTAAGTTAATAAATAATTACATACACTAATTATTAATTGCTTTAGCTATAAGAACTGTTCCACTTGAAGCCAGACCTAAATTTTTTTATTCAACTACACCAGCTACTCCTGATGTCGTTTTGGATACTTCTAAAGATTTTAAAGTTGGTTTAGATGCAAATATTGGTCAACCTCATTATTTGACTCATTCTCATTTAATTCAACCTAATGAAAGTATATATTTTTAATATTATGTTATGTTTCAACAAGATATATATATTAATATTTGAATATTTTATAGTCACTGTTGGAATTCCTAAAATTGAATATCAACTTCGAAGACAAAAATTAATTAGTTTATTACCCAAAGGTTCAGCAGTTGTATGCGTTGGCAATTCATTACAATTTAAAGATCATAATATTTTGTAATATTTTATTCAATTAATTCTATTTATTAATTATTAACATAAGTTACATAGTCACCAATTTCATCAAAATCCTAACCTTTTATATTTATCAGGCAAATTTTATTAAGTGATAACTTATGAATAATATATTGATTTGATATTATTTAGGATTTAATCAACCTGATGGTGCTATGATTTTAGAAACTGACTCATCAAATCATAAAGGATATAAAATGACTCTATTAGTTTCACCCAAGGACCCTAAAGTTGAACTTTGGGAAGGTGCTAAATGTGGCTTAGAAAATGCTGTGAGTGTATTTGAGGCAGATGAAGTAATTATAACAGTCAATTCTTCGTTATAATATATTTTTAACATTTCATTATAGGCTGTAAATATCAAAGAATTTATATCAACTATCAAAAATATTTTCAGTCAATATGACACCGTTTTCTTAGATTTGCCTAATGATGTGATTATGCATTCTAAAGAACACAGTCTTCATAATATGATTTATAATGGTAAAGCTCAATATCGATTATTTTATATGAAAATTAATAATATTATATTTATTTTGATAGAAAAATGGCAGTCTAAAGTTAAAAAATTGAAACCTATATTAGATGATTTGAGAGTAATTAAATCTAAGTATGAAACTGATTTAATTAGAACTGCTGGCAGAATTGCTGGTAGATCCTTTGTTCAAGTAATAATCACTTAGTGTTTATAATTGCTACTCATAACCTAATTGTTTGTGGTTTTAGACTATGAGATTCACTGCTGATAGAATGAGACTTAAACCAACTGAACCTATCTCCTATAGATTGACTGAACACGATGTAGCTAATTATTTCGAATACAATATTAGATTACAGGGTTCGCAAGGGAATGCATTCGTACCCGTTGTTGCTGGAGGAAATCACGCTTTGTCCCTTCATTATGTTGCTAATGATGGTGTGTTGAATGACGGTGATCTTATCATGATGGATGCTGGAGCCGTAATTCTATTTATTTCGATTTTTATATAATCATACTAATCATTTTCTAAAGTTTTACCACGGCTATGCCAGTGACGTTACCAGAACTTGGCCTATTAATGGTAAATTCACAGAACCTCAAAGAAAACTTTACCAAGCAGTTTTAAATGTACAAAAGGAATGTATTAAGGTATATATCGCATACATAAAATTATTACCTGCTCTTATTAACTTTGAGAAGATGTGCACCATTAAAGAGGAAGTTTCTTTAAATGAAATTTTGCTTAGATCTTTGGATTTAATGCTTGAAGAATTACATAAAATTGGTATTAACTGTAGTTACAAGGTATTATCCTGTCTAAATGCCTTATTTATTAAATTTATTGACATTTTATTTTAATAGACTCTACAGAATCAATTGTATCCGCATCATATTTCTCACTACCTTGGATTGGGTATTCACGATACCCCAAGCGTTTCAAGAACCAGAAAACTCGTCCCAGGCATGGTCGTAACCATTGAGCCCGGTATTTATATCCCTTACGACGACCAATTTCCCAAAGAGTACCAAGGTATTGGCATTCGTATCGAAGACGATATTCTCGTTACTGATTTAGATGAACCCATCGTATTATCCGCTGAAGCCCCCAAAGAAATTGTGGATATTGAATATGTTTGTCGACCTGATACCGATCTCCATATCAATTAATTATCATCATCCATTTTGTATTTTATTTTTTAGCTTTTGAATTTTGAAATATCCATTTAATTTAATCAAATAATCATTTTAAAAAAAAATTCTTTGATTCTTTGATGCGATTGTTTTAATTAAATTTGATCAGTCATATACATCAAAATTGTGTTTTTATTTATATATAATTATTTAGAAGTTTTTTTTACACATCATGATTTTATTACCATATACTTAAATTTTATTGGCAATATTCGTTAAATAATTTCATTATTCAAAATCAAAAGAAATAGGAAATTTTTTTAATTGACAATTTTTCAAATATATTCCATATAAAATAAATCATAGAATTTATAGTTTTAAATAATATATATATAGAATATATATATCTTAATATTTATAGTTGTGTTTTTCATTAAAAAAATTGTATTTAAAAATTTATTGTTAAATATAATTATATTTAAAATAGATAATAATCATCAAAAGTTTTTCAAACTAAAATTATTAAAACTATTATAAACCTTGAAAAATCATTTAAAATTTATAAACATCATATAAACATAATGTTTTTATCCAAAATTACCACTTAACACTAAATTTATTATTTTAAGCTTGAAAGGAAATTATTTAATAATTGATATAATTTAAGTTATTAATTTTTATTTTTATTTTTTCAATCATTAACAAAGAAATATTTATATATATTAAAAAGAACTTTTTGGTTTTAAATTAATATTATCAAAATATTATATATTTTAAATTTTAAATTTTGCTTGATATATAAAATAAAAAAAAGTCTATTTTATAATTTGATAAAGATATAGAAAAAACACTAAATTCACTATAGCAAAATAAAATATATAGAAATATGAATAAAAATCTAAACTCTTATATTAAATAATTTTATATTAAAAATATAAAATATTCAGTTCGACTAAAATAATATGCTGTATAAACTTTAGTAAATAAGTATTTTATTATTAAATAAATATTGATTATTGTAATAGAATATAATATTGCATAATCTATCAAGTTTATTTTTAAAGTCCAATCAATTAATAACAAGTTTTGTATTAGTTGAGAATAAAAAACTCTTAATAATTTTATGAAATATTAAAGATATTTCTCATTAAACGTAATAAATAAATAAATATAGCCATAAAACGTTTTCTAAATAAATCTTAAAAATGTATAAAAACTATAACATTCAATAAAACTATTATATTTTTACGCATTTGATTTTAGTTGCTTTAAACAATTAAAATATATTCTTGTAATAAAACAAAACTTATATGAGCATATTTAATTTAATTATGAAAAAAAAATTTAGATTTTTAATGAAAAGAATTATTTTTAAAAAATGAAAAATAAAGTAGAAATATAGCAAATATTATTAATGATCCAACAAAATACTAAATTATTTTATTAATATTTTTTGTATATCATAAATTGATTTTACACTCAAATTTGAGTTTAAAAATATCTTAATATCTAAAGTCTTAAGTAATATTTTTATCCAATTATTTAAAGATTCCTAATAATTTTCATTTATATAATTTATTTTTATAAAGCCTTATTAGAATATACTCCTTTAAAATATTATTTACCATATATAATTCTTAGGTATAAATTATATAAACAAAGCTATAAATACAATTATTCATAATATTTTGTTAAAAGAGGCTTATGTTATTTGAATCTGTTTATTTTAGGCAAGTACCAAAAGGTAATTTGGTTGCTTTATTACTTTTATGATATAATATTAAATTAAATCAATTATTAAAAGCACTTTAATCTTTAATTTTAAATAATTTTAATTTGGGCGAAAGTATTTATTGATTAAATTATAATTTTAAAGATTTTTTATCAATTACGCATCAAACAAGTAGTACTGTATAATTTCATGTTTGAAAAATTTTACCTAAGTGATTGAGAGAGATATAGTTTCAATTTAAAATACTTGTTCAATCAAAATTTCATCCTCTATCTGTAAATAATTATATTTACTTGGTTGTAATCTATATTGAATAATATTCTAATTGAATCTGAATACAAAAGTTCCTCCCTCATAATTATGTTAACCTAAATATTTTAATTGGATAATAAAAACCTATAATCTATAAGATCTTGAAATATAATACAAATAATTATATATATATTTTTTTCTAATTTAACAAACAAATTTGATAATTGAAAAATTTTAGTCAAATTATTTCAACTTGAATTATGCGAAAAAAATCTTTGTTGACAAGAGGAGTTAGAATTATAATTATTTAAATTGACTTGTTTTAGTATATATAATTGAATATACGTTTTACAAGGTATTTGAGACAGAATCAGAAAATTTATATGTTGTAATTGAAGATGATATCAAATATTTAAGTTAAAATCCACTATTTTAATATAATCTCAACAATTCAACTTTATAAATATGTTCTATTGTGCACTTTGAATATGTAGATGGCCAAGGGAGTGTATATAGCCAAGAGGACGACAGAATTATAATACTCAAAATACAAGTTAATGGTGATACATACCATCTTCACTCTTTCGCCTCTTTTAATAATTTTTCATCTCATATATAAGGTTTGCATAAAGTATATAGAATAGTTGATAAAATTGATTAAAAATTTGATTAATTTTATTGTTTCTCTTTCAAATATTATTAAATAATATGTATTACGTTTAAAATAATTATCCATAATTCATGTGATCCCATAACCACTAATTCTCATTTATTCAATTAAATGGATCTTAATATTTAATGGTCACACATATAACTTTTCTTAATTTCAAAATATATTAAATAGTAAAATGAGTGCCAAATTGTTGTCAAAATCACCTGTTATTTCCAATATTAAATCCACTCAATTTATGGCTAGAGCTTATTCCAATAGCAATTTGAAACCTCTAAATCAAAGAATTTTAACTGAGTTGGAGCAGTATCCCTCTGTGATTACTATGCCCGTTCAATGGGGTTTACAGGTAGTTTTATTGAATAACTAGGTATTTATTTATTTGATTAATTTTTGTTAGGACCCTTTTCAACATTTAAATAATGTTCATTGGTTACGTTTCGTCGAATCAGGTATACTTATTTTTAATATTTAGATATTAATGTACTAATAAAATTGGTTTGATTTAGGTCGTATTGACTATATGTCAATGTTAGGCTTACATATGAGCAAAGAACAAACTGATAATTTATTAAAAGGCAAAGGAATTGGATTCATTGTAAAATCTCAAGAGATGAAATACCGTTTACCTGTCACTTATCCCGATGCGGTAATTAATATATACTTATAACCATTATCATTTCATTATTAATTGAATGATTTAATAGTTAACTATTGCGACCCAAGTAAAGCACTTAGAGAAGGATCGATTCGCTTTCTATACTAAATGCTATTCGCACGCTCACGATAAACTCGCTGGAGAATGTATGGTAGTTTGCGTGGGTTATGACTATAACAAATTGACTAAATCCAACTTTGAAGAGTATCTAGTCAATGCGATTTTGAAATTAGAGAGAGAACCTGTCAAAGCTCAAGAAAAGGCTAAAAAATTACCCTGTAGACTTTATGCCAACCTTTAATTATAATTAATTAGTAAATTAAAACACATCGAAATATTATTAAATTTCAAATTTATTCATAATATTCTATTCAACTTACAATTGAGTTAATATTTATCTATATCTTATAATATTTTATAATATAACCTTTATTATTGATATATAAAAAATCTAAAAGAATATATTGAAATGAATTTTACTTATTGTCAATAATAATCATATGAACCTCACGCTTAAATTTGTGTCTTTAACATTCAAAAAAGCAATTCAAAAATCCATACAATTGGTTCTTCTAGTGGTTCACAGCAACTCTGATTAGTTATTGTCAGCCCATTTTGAAAGTGGATATTTCTAATTTTCCATGATTAAAGATCTTAAATTTTCGGGAGGTCAATTTTTTATTATTATCAAACTTGGAATTTCCTAAATTAACTTGTTATCACTCAAATAAGAATAATTATATTAACTCTTTAAAAAAATAAATTTTATACATGTAATATATATATATATACGCATATATCATATTTCATCATTACTATTAATGTATAAAAATTATAACTTTGTCATCATGTCTGTTATCAAGCTCATTCAGATTTTATATCTTATTTAGGCAGTTACTATTTGTTTTTTTAAAAAAAATATTGGTATTTGAATAATAAAAGTTTGAAAAAAATATATTTAATAGATATTAATGATAGAGAATATATATATATATATATATTTTTACATTATGTGTTAAAAATTATATTTTGATTTAACTTTAAAAACATATCCTATCTTAAAATATAAAGTAATGAAGTTTGATAAAATTCTATGAACATAATAATATAATATATCAGGGATTATATATTATGAATTTGAACTTATATCATTTTTATCAAAAATAAATTCAATTTTATTGACATTTTTACTAAATTTTTAACATTAAAAACATTATCTATTTGTTATATAGTTCTTGAAAAATTATATATATACCAAAAAACAGTTCAAAAGGATAAATACTGTGGTTCTACCGATTGCTAGTAGAACATTAATAATAGATAAGGAAGCTGCTTGTTTATTAACCTGTTTGGCAGTTTAGGTTAGAGTGTTTTATTGAGGTTTGTTAAGGGTTTAATGGGCTTCACAGAAGACCGGAGGTGATGATGGTAATGTGTCCCGACAGTGGTTCTTTTATAGACCAATTGTCTGCTGTAGGTAGTGTAAAGAAGTGTATTGGGTTGCTAGAAGAATGAGACTTTGAAGTGGTATGATAGGTCTTTTGGGGTTAAGACTCCATAAGGTAATAGATCGCGAGATGAAGTTGGTCGGGCGGGTTAACATTTATGTAACCACAATACTGTATTGATTGCTCTAGATTTATAAAATAAATATAATCTATATAATATTATATCTTTTATTCAAAGATTTATTATTTAATTCCAAATGTTATTTGTAGAGTTACGTTTTTTAATAAGTTTGAACCCTATTAGAAATATATACAGCTATAAAAATCATGCATATATTAATACCACATATTCACAATAAAATATATCGAATTTTGGATTTTGTTAAATAATCAATTGTCTGTAAAATACTTGTAATTACCCTGTGATCAAATTTCAGTAGTAATAAAATAATGTAAAATCATATATATTTTGGAATAAAAATTTTGGTTAATAAAAATCATATAAATATAATATTATTTTAATTTTTTAATAATTTGAAGTATTTGCTACGAATTAAAAAAAACCCAATATTGATATCTGTATTAATCATGATAGTATTCAAGATTGAAGACATAAAGTAACATAATGCCCAACTCGATATCTCGTATTGTGATAAACAAAAAAGATAAACCTGTTCGACTATTAATATAGCTATTACTCTAAAAACAATGAAAAGTAATAATGAATATTATTGTGTCATTGATTGAATTTTTAAATGTTTGATTTCGAAACAGTAATTAAATTAAATTAAATTTGTTTGATAATAAATTTATTTTATTCAATAAAAACCAAGTCACCCATGAAAATCAAACTAATTTAATCGGCCTTATCAAAGTTGAATAGACAGTTTGTTCTTGTTTAAATTCTAATATAATAAATATGGCTAAATTTAATAATAAGCTAATCATTCATAGAAATTTAACTAATAGTGAGAATTTATCCAACTTGTCAGAAGATATTCGAAACGAGCTTGACAAATGTCCTTCTGTAATTACTTTACCTGTTTTGTGGGGTCAGCAAGTAAATTCAAAACACATCCATTGATATGAACTAATATAATTTGATAGGATGCTAACCAACATTTGAACAATGTCAACTGGCTACGATTTGCAAATTTGGTATAATAATTACATTCTCAATTATATTGATTACTAATATTTAAAATATAGGACGTTCCAACTATATGATGCTATTTGAATTATATTTGAAACCCTAAGAGTTTCAAGCATTCAGTATCATTCAGGTAGTTTAAAAGTGAAAAAAGTATCCATGAGTTATATCTTACCAGTTACCTATCCCGATTCGGTATATCCATTCATCACAAGATTAATCCCTTTATTGCCATTAATCAATTATTATATAGCTAACAGTTGCTACCAAAGTGAAAAATTTAACCAAGGATTCGTTAACCTTTCATTCCAAATTTTATTCTCATTCCAAAGATAAACTAGCTGGGGAGTGTGAAACGTTAGTGATTTGATACAATTTTAAGCTTAGTAAAAATAGTAATATTATAGATAATATTGTAAATGTACTGACGAAGTTGGAAAGAGATGCTAAAACTACTCAGGAATTAGCCTTACAATTACTAATAAGTATATATTCAAATCTTTGGCGTTTTTAAAATATTTGATACAGTTATTATTAGATTATAGAAATATAATAAATTCATTTTACCAAGCTTTGATTCAAAAATATAGTTCACAAATTACCAATAGTGCATTCCAATTATGTATTAAAAATATTTGAAAGATTATAATTGCATGATGTATTACTCAATTGCAATGAATTTGTATATTATTAGATAGACTCACTATCAACAAATATTGATATTAGGTAGACATATTCATCTTTATTTATGATAGATTTATATCCTTAAAATATGTAATATTATATTTGAATAGTTTATTATTGATTTATTTTAATTAATATTTTTAGCTTCTCATATGATTAATTTAAAGTATAATTATATAAATTAATTCAAAAAATATATCTGTTCATTTATATATTAATTAGAACATTTTTGATATAACACCCTTAGAATAGGCCACTTGATATTGTAAATTATTTATGAATAACCTTTCGGAAATCATTGTTTAAATTTAATTATTTCAATAAAATGATACTATGTTATGTATTACTATAATTTTTGAAATAAAAACGAGTCTTATTAGTGATTCAATCACCTTTATCATTTTTAATTATCTCAATACCTTTTAATAGCTAACTTCATTAAAACCAGTGGCTTATATTATAAATTTTAAGATTATTATAGTTATTTATATCATCAAAATATCATTTAATAATCATGGTTACAAATATACTTCAGAAAAATTATAATATTGAAATTTTAATCCAAAATTATCAAATTATATTTTTTATATTATTTAATATTCTCTTTCACTCGAATATTTTTTAGGATATATTTAAGTATAATGTTAATTAAGTAATTTAGAAAAAATAATCTAAACTTTAATATAAAATAGGTTATTAGTTTAGTAAATATGTATTAACAAAATTATTAAAATAATGCTATTAAATATAAATTTACTATTATAAATTAAAATATTGGATATTGGTACAAGAATCTAAAATAGTCTGAAGTTTAATAACAATATAATTTCTATAATTATTCTTCGAAAAATTACAATCTTGAGTTATTTAATTCAACTATTGATTTTCTGATAATGATATAATTATGGTAATGTATTTTAAATATTATTATTTTTGGTTAATTATAAAATTTTGGATAAAATTATAAAGAAAAAGTGACTTGATCACTTATTAGATACATTCACATATATCGACTTAAATTTCCCATTCTTTATTTAAATACTATTTTCAGAAGAAAAATTGGCAAATAATTTTATATTAGGTTAGTTAAAAAATTTTAGGATTGATAACACAAATAGAGTGATTTTGAAATAAATAAATTATTGTTCAAAATTATGATTAAACATTTCGATTATATTGTAACATATACAATAATACTTATAATATTAAAATGATTTGTATTTCAAAAATATTATTATAAAACATTTATAACTTGTTCTATCATTGTTAGTTTTAATTGATTACTAATAAACAATTCAAAGATTATATTATACATATTAAGGATTTAATTTAGTATAATTTTATATTAAAAAAATAAGCTAAACATTAGTATTTTTGACAATGAATATAAATTGTAATTATACATCGAAAAGTAAAATAAAATCAATTCCAAGTTGAAAAGTAATAATTGAAAAAGTTATATAATGCATAATTACTATTTCATAATCGATTGTCTGAAAATTCCAAAATTAATCTATCGAAATATATATAATTAAAAAGGTTGAATCAAATATATTAAAGCAATTAAAGATTTGAATAAATTCTAGTTGGTAATTGTAAAGCCAATTCCTGAGCAGTTTTCGGATCATCTTCCAATTTGGCGAGTGCATTCATCACATTTTCAGGAATGTCACTCTTTTTTCCAAGTTTGTAGTCGTATCCTACCATTAATACTTCACTCTCTCCAGCTAACCTATCTCTTGCGTGTGAATAGAACTTGGTGTAAAAGATGAATGAATCCTTGGTTAAATTTTTCACTTTGGTAGCAACTGTCAACTATAAAAATAATTAGAAATTAAGGTATTTCTCATGATTAAGGGATTACCGAATCGGGATAAGTGACAGGTAAGATATAATTCATAGATACTTTTTTTACTATCAAACCTCCAGAATTATTGCCAAAGAGTTGGAAGAATTCTTGGGGGTCCATATATAGACTCAATAGTGTTAGGTAATCCGTACGCCCTTATTGAAGATTTTCAGTAATTGATATTATTTTAGCTATATTTAAATTACCTGACTCTGCAAACCGTAGCCAGTTGACATTGTTCAAATGTTGGTTAGCATCCTATCAAATTATATTAGTTCATATCAATGGATGTGTTTTGAATTTACTTGCTGACCCCACAAAACAGGTAAAGTAATTACAGAAGGACATTTGTCAAGCTCGTTTCGAATATCTTCTGACAAGTTGGATAAATTCTCACTATTAGTTAAATTTCTATGAATGATTAGCTTATTATTAAATTTAGCCATATTTATTATATTAGAATTTAAACAAGAACAAACTGTCTATTCAACTTTGATAAGGCCGATTAAATTAGTTTGGTTTTTATGGGTGACTTGGTTTTGCTCAAGTAATAAAGTGAAATTAATTTATTGTTTCAGTTATGGAATTTTCATATGATCTTAAGTTCAATATAATTCACTTAATATGGAAAAATCTTATCATTTTAAAATATATTTGAATAAATTTTATTTTTATATTTAGAGATTTTAGTTTAGATAAATATTCTAATCAAAAAATTGAAATAATAAAATTGTTATCCTGATCTCGATACCATTTACCCAACCTTGATTTTTTATAATCATATATACCAAATTCATTCATTTTTCCGTACATAAAAGGTTCAAATTCCCTTATTAGGTATTTTATTTTGGCTGCTTTTATCGCAGAAAATAATCAGGTTCAGAAATAAGACATATTCTGAATATTAAAATCTGAGGATATTGCTTCTACTCTTTACGATTAAAATAAATAAATTTATTTATTAAAGTATGATAAAATGATCAAGAAAATCGAATTTTTATACTATTATAAAAGTTTAATTTTACTATTATAGGTTCGATTAGTTATTTAAATAATGCTAATCAATATAAATGTTTTCGAAATTTATATCGAATTAAAAAAATTAAATCAACAATTTACAATGATATACTATAGATTGAAGATATAAAGCCTATTAAGTTGTTATAATTAAGATACGTGTGATATCCTTAAATATGTATATTAGTGAACGTATCCTAATTCATATATAATTACAAAAAGAGTCAAAATAAATTAATGACACAAATTAATTTAAGCTCATAAATATCCCAAGCTCCAATTCATCTATAAAAAAAGCTATCAATAGTTAGTTATAAAGGTAAAGAAATGATGGTAATTTATTCATCAAAAACCAATATAAAAAATGAATTAAATAATAAAAATTATAGACTGATGCTTTGACGATGAGTTTCCCATTGGCTAGGAGTATAATTTTTCTAATATAAAATTAGTATTTATATAAATTTTATATATTATTTGTATAAAGTTACTTGAGAGAAGGCATGAAGTTGAGAAATTTGAGAAGCTGCAGCTTCGTTAACTAATCTAAAAAATTTGATTTGTAAATTTATTATTTAATAGATATTATATTAAATCAAATATTACCTATGTCTCTTTAATAAGGTAAGTCCTTCAAATTCTTCAGAAACTACGATGACATCAAAGCTTTGACCACAACCTCCTTTATAATATATTATTAAGTTGTATTACTGAATAAAATCTTTTAGTTTTTTTACCTGAAGTATCCGTTACTTCCTATATGATAAATTAAAATTGATAAATTATGATTTTAGTGTATAAAAATAGCTTATTAATTACCACATGAGTACATTTAATGCGACTTTCAATAGCTTGTTTGATATCTTCAGCAGTAACAGTCATTTTAAATATTAAAAAAATATTTATAAAGTTTATTTAATTAAAATTTTATCAAATTATTATAATGAGGACCCAATTTCATTCATAATTTATTTTGGTAAATTGGAATTTTTCATTTATGGGTTTTATGATTATATTTGGTTAAATTAAAAAAATAAATTAATAATAATATTGAAATATTAATAATAGTTTGTATATTTAATAGGTGATAAGTAATTTCAACAGTTAAGTGATTAATTAATTGATGCTATGCTTATTTTGTTTTTTTTTCATTCAGCCAAGAATATAATTTAAATCAAAAATAATGATTTTAGAATAAAATTTAAAGTTAATCCCATAAAGTGAAATTCCTATTTAGGGTATAAATTGATCCAAATTCGAAAATTTATTAAAAATTTGAATTAACAAAAAAAAAATAGAATAATTAATGGGAAAGAAAACAGCATTAAAAAGGCTTAGAGAGGCTGAAAGTCAATCTATTAGAACTAAAAAATCAAATTCTAAGGGTGGCGGTTTAAGTCGTAAACAGAGGCAACAGTTGGAGGATTACGGTACTCTGGACGCACTAGACGCTCAATTCAATGAAAATGGGGAAGAGGGTATCGAAGCTGCTGATGAGTAATTTGATTAAATTTCATATTTAAAATTTTTTGTATTAATTCAATTCAATTGTAGAAAATCTTGGACTTTCAACGCTAAGGGCGAATTAATCGAATCTACGGAAAACGATTTACCTACTTTAAACAGGGTTGAAACTGAATCAAACAGCAAAAAATATGAAAATCTGCCTATTATGAACTCTTCATCATCGTTACTCAATCCTTTAGACTCTCTCAACTCTAAATTAAATCCTAGTAATAAGAATAAATCCAGTTTGAATAAGTTGCTGGGTCAGTTTAAGAGGAATTCTAAGAGATCTATTTTGAATCTTCCAGAGAAAGCTAAAGTAAACCAGGTTAAGAAGGAGAGGGAAACAGGTCAGAATGAAAAGATTAAGAAAGATAAGAATGTTGAAAATGTTCAAATCACTGAGGAATTTATCGATCATATGAATGATGACTCTTTAACCAAACCACTCAACACTGAAGCTAATGGAAATGTTGGTGACTTCGAAGATGCTAAAGAAGAGGAAGAAGATATGGAAACTGACGACGAAAATGACAAAACTGTTAGTGTTAAAGGAGATGATTGTTTCTTCAAGCATTTTGGAGATAATAGTTATGGTGTAGAACATTTAGAAGTTTTATCAGATTTATCAAAGCGAAAGCAATGGAAATCAGATACAATTGAAAGCGATTTACAAGATCAATATGGAAAAATTGTGAGGTTATCAGTTGAAGAAGAGCAATTCAATATCCCTTTCGATTCAACTAGCTATAAATCTTTTAAAACTTTGGATCAATGGTCTGTGAGATATAAAATTCAAGAAGGATGGAGAAAGGCAAATAAAGCTTTGTTAGAAGGTAAATATTGGTTTTAATAATATCAAAAAAATATTAATGTAATTGTTAGAAAATGGATTGGACCCCAACGAAAACTTATTTACGCCATTCCAAGCTCAACTCTTCAACCAACTCAGTCAATATCAAGATGTACTTTATCCCCACAGAACCATTGATAACACTCCTGAAATCCGTTCAACTTATCTGCTTCATGCCTTAAACCACGCAATCAAGTATATAGTTATTTTTGTTTCAAATAATAATAATATACTAACATTTGAATAGAGTGAGAAAAGAAATTACCAACAACAATTCTCAATTAATTATGGCAAGAAAAGAAGGCAAACCACTAGAGTAATTACAATTTAATATAAATTCAAAAAATATCTCAATTAATATGATTATATAGTGATGTACGAGATGGGAGTTACGTTCGTCCCAAAGTATTAATTTTAGTCCCTTTCAGATCTGTAGCTTATAAAATCGTTAGATTCTTTATGGATATTATCGGTGCTGAAGTTGTAAGTTATTAAATTATTTTAAAGTATTAATTATTAATTAAATTATAATATTAGGAAAATAAAAATAGATTTATTTCAGAATTTTATTTAGCTCCTGAAGAAGATAAAATTAATAAGAATAAACCAGGTATATTTTATAATTTATTTATTTCTATACAGATTTATTAATTTTATGATTTAGCTGATTTTATTGAAGCTTTCAGTGGTCACAATGACGATTGCTTTAGATTGGGTATTAAGTTGACTAAGGGTTCATTGAAACTCTATGCCAATTTCTATGACTCAGATATCCTTGTCGCTTCCCCATTAGGTTTAAGATTGATTATTGGCGCACCTGGGTAAGTTATTGTATTCTATGTATATAATACAAAAAACTAATTTTGATTTTTAGTGATAAAAAGAGAGATCATGACTTCTTATCCAGTATTGAAGTATTGTGTATGGATCAAGTCGAACATATGATGATGCAAAATTGGGATCATGTCACCCATATATTTTCTCACCTCAATTTAATACCTGTGAATCCACACGGATGTGACTTCTCCAGAGTTAAGCAATATGTTTTGAATGACAAGTAAGTTTACAATTCAACACTACTTCAAATAATTGGTGACTAACATTTATATTAGATTACCAACCCTTAGACAGAATATCTTTTTATCATCTTTCTTATCCCCTGAACTCCTAAATATCTTCAACAAATATGCTCTGAATATTGCTGGTAAAATCAAATACAAATTGGATTATAAAGATCAATTGGCTAAAGTTAGAACTTCTGTTAAACAGGTAGTTTCAAGATTCGAATTATCATCAAGTAACATTAACTTAATATATTGTCTTTAGATTTTCCACAAAGTCAGATGTACTAATTTTAAGGATGCTGATGATTTGAGATTCAAATACTTCACAGAAACTGTAAGAATGAAATATAGATTTATTTATGTTAACTACGAACTCACTCATTCATTTAG